>OZ029913.1:58798629-58936233 GCA_964023275.1 Norana najaformis
TCATCCGTTCTTATTTGACCGTACTTGATCAACCGTACCTGATCAACCGTACCTTATCAACCGTACCCTATCAACCGCATTTGATAAACCGTACCTGATCAACCGTACCTGATCAACCGTACCTGATCAACCGTACCTGATCAACCGTACCTTATCAACCGTACATGATCAACCCTACATGATCAATAGTCGTACCTGATAAACCGTACCTGATAAACCGTACCTGATAAACCGTACCCGATCAACCGTACCCGATCAACCGTACCCGATCAACCGTACCCGATCATTCTTACTTGTCCAACGTACCAGCGCCAGTCGTCCAGCTTTTGCCCTACGTCGATGTTGGTGGTCTGGGGATCCGTCATTTCGTTGATTATTCGGCGTCGTTGGTGGTCGTTTCGTTGTTCCTAATGACGCCTCTCGGCGACGCGAATCAACAGTCGACGCAGTCGTTCATTGATTTCGCTGGCACTTTCTTGGATCGTGTAACAACCTCTGTCCTCTCCCGGTTAGATGTAAATCTCGTTCGGTTGGGTTATTTATATGTGGGGTTTGCAACACTCTCTCGATATTATGTAAATCCAGTTCAGTGGGGTTAATTTGGGGTGGGGTTTACAGCACCCTTTCGATTAGATGCAAATTCTGTTCAACCGAGCTATACTGTGTGACGCCCATGGAAATACATTCAGCTGGGTTCGTAATCGTAAATTCGAAATTTCTAAAGAACTGCGTTATAGCGAAGCGCATGGTGCCAGCTTATTAACGAGCGCTGCGTCAATTCAGTGGGGTAGTCCAAAGATGCCACGTCAAGAATAGAGTCCGGTTACATGAAGATGAGGTTTATTAAATTTCCTCGATCACACATAAATCCATTCAGCTGGGTTATATGGGGTCACGTAGAAGTCAAGTTCAGACTGGTTATGAAGTTCTGGTATGCAATGCTATGAAGCATGTAATCGTAATCGTAATCCCGAGATTTCTACAGCACCCAACGAAAGTAACGTCACGGGGATCAGCATATTCACTGGCGCTCAGTCAAAACAAAATCGATAGGCAAAAGTGTTCTGTTTCGGGTCAAGATCCAAGAGTCAGGCAGAGAGAGCGTAAGCTTTGTCGTTATTTCAGAGAACATTACACGTGGTACTGTCGCAGTTACATCAGTTTCAAAAAGCTCTAATCCAATTTCTTACAAATTTGGAAAGCCATGTAAATCGATCTACTCCCAAATGGCAGCGTAAGGATCGCAAGAACTTTGCTAACATAATTATGCTGCCATTTAGAAAAGACCGCCTGCTCAGCCGATGGACATGTGGCGTGTTAGCAAATGAATTGAAATGAAATTTCAATGCTCTTTATAAAATTAGAGCATTAAGTAAGTAAGGAAGTAATTGTTTATTGAATTTGATTCAATAAACAAATTCAATAAACAATTACTTACTTACTTACTTAATGCTCTAATTTTATGAAGATCATTGAAAACAAAGCCTCATAACGAAACTGAACTGGCCTTCCACGTGATGGGGGACTGCTGTAATTTCCGGTAAATCCAGTTAAGCGTGGTTATTGTTCATAACCAAACTGAAGGCAAGGGTTATGAAGGCAATGGTTATGAAGGCAATGGTCATGAAGGCAATGGTTATGAAGGCAATGGTTATGAAGGCAATGGCTACGAAGGTAATGGTTATAAAGGAATTGGTTATTAAGGTAATGGTTACGAATGTAAGGCATTAATCAAACCATTACCTTCATAACCCTTGTATAGGTCTAAATCCAGTTCAGTTTAGTTATGAAGGTATCGCTCGTACAATGCCCGTCAATTAAATCATTCCAAACGGAGTAAAATGTAAATCTCCAAACTTTCTCAGCGCCACACAAGAGCTGTATCAGAGAGACCAGCTTATTCACTGGCTCTGAGTCAATTCAAATCCACAAGATCCAAGTTGTTTGGTAAGGCTCGGTGCCAGGTCGAAATCTTGGGGAGTCAAGCCGTACGAGAATTATTTCTACATTTATTGAGCGCCACTATTGAATGGCTAAGCACCAACAGATGGCGCTGAGCAATTATGAGTGCAGGACGTGCCAAGGTCCCTACACAGTAACGGTCTTAGAGGAGGCTGGAACCAATAAATCCACGTTACAAGCCGAGCACTCTAACGAATCAGCTACCGTGCCCCACAAAAAAGAACTGGGACATCCATAATAGCAAATCCAAAATATGTAATGGTGTTGTAAATCCAAAATACGCAATGGTGTTGCAAATTTAAAACTTCGGTCACATACGTACCCAATAATTTTCGGTAGAATTATGCAGTCTTAATTTTGAAGTAGGCTTTATTGATTTGTCCCCGTTGCTGGCTCAGTGAAGCCCCTGGTCGACAGATGGCGGATGCAGCCTGGAAATCTGAACCGGAAGACATCGTAAGTAGGTCGTCGTCTTGAGTGCCCTGTGCATAGCAATGGAAATTTTGCTCAATATTTTTCGTTTGTGGGAGGAAAATGTCTATCGCAGGTGTTGCACTTCCTCGAATAAATTCAGCCATTTGCAGAAACAGAACTTTAGGTATGATCGAAAAGACCATCGTAATTGTAAGCTCGAGATTTCTACAGCGCCCAACGAAAGCTAAGTCGCGGGAACCGCTTATTCGCAGGCGTTCAGTCAAAACAAAATCGATAGGCAGGAAGGGTTCGGTTCCAGGTCAAGATCCAAGAGTCAGGCAGGCTATGGTGCGATATCCAAATTTTAAAAAGACAAATGTACAGTACTGAAGTTGGTGAGGACACTGTTGGAATACTGCATCCAGGTATGGAATCAATTCCTTAAACATGACCTAGAACAACTGGAGAAAGTGCAGAGGAGAGCTACCACATTGATTTGCGGTAATAAGGATCTGAGCTTTGAAGCAAGGTTGAAATGGTGTGGGGTAGCAACATTGGGGAGAAGTAGGAGCAGAGGAGACCTACTTGAAGCTTGGAGGTTTACCAAGGTTGTATCGATGGACAGGAGGTAGTGCGGTGCAGGGGGTTCGTTGAATTAGCACAAAACAAGGCAATCCTGACGGTCATACATTTATTTATTTATGAAACCGAACAGAACTTTAGGACAGAGATTTTTAGTGCAAGATTTATAGATTTATGGAATGATTAGGATGATCGTACTGTCCCAGTGGACACTGTCACAACTTTAACCTTCTGTCTCTTCTTCTGGCTACCGGACTTGGTTCTTGACATGGCATCCTTGGACAACCCCACAGACTTGACCAAGCGCTTGTGAATTACCTGGTGCCCTGCGCTTAGCTTTTAAGTAGCGCTTTAGAAATTTCGAGTTTACGATTACGGTTATGAAAGGAGAAGCTAGGAAGGATTAGCTATTGAGCATTCCAAGTTAATTTTCGGTGGTTCTTACACAGATTAAAATGTCTTTGAACCACTTAAACCTATGCTGTGTTATGTTCCATATGTGCAATTCCCCCCTCGTAACAACTGCTCTTGATGATCATCGGATCATTGATCCATTCACTCTGTTGATCCGTTGGTTATTCATTCGTTTGCTCAATTTTCTCTCCGTGCATCCATCAATCTATCCATCCTTCGATCCATCCATCCATCCTTTCCTCTTCCCTCCATCCAATCCTCTCTCTTCATTCATTTACTCATTCACTCACTCAATCAGTCTTACATTCATCTATCGAGCCATCCATCCATCCATCCATGCATCCATCCATCCATGCATCCATCCATCCATCCACCCACTCATTCATTCATTCATCCAACCATCATCCTTCCATGCCTTTATTCTTTCATTCATTCCTTGAGTGATCCAGCCATCCATCCATCCATCCGTCCATCCAGCCATCCACTCATTTATTCATTTATTCATCCATCCATCATCCTTTCATGCCTTGATTCTTTCATTAATTTACTCGTTCATCACTTGCGCTATCCATCCACCTATCCATCCATCCATCCATCCATCCATCCACCCATCCATCCACCCATCCATCCATTCATTGATTGGTCTTCTTGTTGGTGGGTCATAGATTCCTGTTTCGTTCAGTCAATCATTCGTTCAGTCATTATCTGGCGTGCTAATCAGACGCATTGCCGCACATGGCATAGAGGTCTCGCACCCTCTCTCTGTCTCTGTCTCAGTCTCTCTCTCTCTTTCTCTGTCTCTCACCCTCTCCCTCGCGAGCCGCCGATCTCTCCAGTTTTATGAGGTTTCCAACTGAACCGACGAGAATACAAATTCTACATGTATCTTCATCTTTTCCTTCACGTCTGTCTGTCTGCCTATCTTTCATGTCTGTCTGTCTGTCTACCCCATTGCTTGTCTGTGTCTAGCTATTTGCCTGTCGCTTGTCTGTCTGTTGATCATTTCATTGTCTGTTTGTGCGTATATGTGTCTGTGTCTATCTGTATATGTCTGTCTGTCTCTTTGTCTGTCTGTGTCTGTCTGTCTCTGTCCGTCTGTGTCTGTCTGTCTGTGTTTGTTGGTCTATCCCATTGCCTGTCTGTCTAATTGTCAGTTGATCTTTCCCTTCTCTTTGTGTATGTCTGTCAGTCTTTTTAACTGTTGGTCTCTTCATGGAGTGTGTGTGCGTGTCTGTGTGTGCGTGTCTGTGTGTTTGTGCATATTTACGTGTATGTGTGTTTGTCTGTGATGACTGATGAGCTGTATTTATGTCTGGCTCCAGTAAATGTCACGACCAAATTAACAGTATCTGAAATTTTAGATGAGATTGGATTTTAAAAGAATCAGGTAGTTTGAGCAATGTCTGAGTAACTTCTGATACGAACAGGGATTGTCAGAGACTCAGAGGGGCCCGGGCAGCTGCATAAACGAAACCCCAATCTCGAAATATGCACGTCATAAGCCTCCTGATTCACAGTAATGAATTACAATATAAAAATCATTGAAATAATTAATTAAATAATAATAACTTAATTTTTTTAAACTGGAGAAATAATTAATAATTAAACCACAACAACTTTTAAAAAAACCGAAACCTCTTCTCTGTTTGCATCCAGTTTTCTTCTTAAATCCAAATTGAAGATCCAGTGAATGCAGATAACTACTGTATAGCTCAAGTAAGCACATCTCAAAAAACTTAGCACTATTTGAACTATACCCTGGTAATTGTTACTGCTTGATAGATCACTATTTTTATCTTTTGCAAGAGGAATTACTCTGCCTCCACCGAACTTATATGGTACATACCCATAGTGCAGTATGCTGTTAAATAGTGAAGTAAGCAAAGTCTGAACAACAGGGTGTGCCTATAACAGATTTTCAGATTCTATACCATCAAAACCTGCAGTTTTACCACATTTCAAATCACATAAACATTTGATAACACGATCACAATCTATACCTCCATGCCCTTGATTGACTGATATGGTTGTGTTTTCAACTCTCAAATGCATTTCCTGCTTCTGACGTCACTAATGACTTTTGCTACACAATGCTGTCTAACTAATACAGATAACAGCATTATTGTCTGACTCAATGTAGACATCGCAAGATTTCTATTCCACATGCGCATCCTGGTGAACTCAGCTTTAAAATGAGTTCATTGGTCGCACACTGTCAGTGGGAAGATCAAGTGACAAGGAGGAGGATTGGCCAGCAAGGCTACGAAATTGATATTGCGAACGCTTCATACCCATTGCTGCCTCTCACAGTCACCTTAAGGAACTGCTCCACTTTCTCTATTCTGTAGCTGCCAGTGCCGCTGACATCGACCTCCCATCCCTTGCTCGGATCTCATCCGGTCATAATGTTGTAAGTGATGAATACTAAGCTGTTAGAAGGCGCTTGGGAGACGTTGGAATCTACATCTAGCCGATAAACCCAAGATGGCCAGTGGTGTTGATACGGTCGTAAAGCGAGACGGATGTAAACACTGTTTTATCGCTCTATATAACGGACATTTCTACAGTTGTAGCGGTTAGATATTCTAGCCTGTTGAATGACGTTCAAGCTCTGCTTTGCGTGTTGAACGCTTTCGGAAGATTACTTCCTGTTTTGCTTTCCAAATTCAGCTCGCTGGCGTCGTTCGTGTTTAAACACGGTGTAATCTGAAAACTAAAGTCAGTTAACATCATCCTCTAGTCTTGTTAGCCTTTCGATTTCGATTATAAGAGGTCATCTCGTCCTGGAATCATTCCTTCGTCGGCTGTTTCCGTGTCTTCTCGGATTTCAATCCCTTTTGGCTTTTTCGATCGGACATACAACCTGGAATTTGGCCAGCACACCGACTGTTTGGCGATACCGCCGACTGGAGCATTATTACAGTAGCGCTATAGAAGTTCTCGGATTGTCTTAATATTATAGGAAAATGCGCGACAGTTTTCGCAAATAAACGAGTGTTTGCGGGACCTGCATTTGGATACATTTCTTACCTGGTTTTTGCACTTAGAGGTACCCACTCTATTTTGCAAGTTTAACAATCTGGTATCTAAGTTAATCGAATGAGTTCTGTAGCGCCGTTATCATAATGCGTAAGGCATTAGTCGATAGCCTTATTATGTAAACATGATTAGGTTAATAGTCTTGTTTGAACAGTTATCTAGAAAGCGCATAAGCGTCGCCCTGGGTATCAAAGATCGTATGGGTCAAGTGCAAACATGACGGGAATGAAAACCTCTTCAAATATCTAATCAGTAGTTTAGATTTTCAATAGCATTATTCATTAATTATTATTAATATTATTACTACTGCTACTTTCACTGCTACCACTATTTATTATTATTTATTATTATTTTTGCTATTGCTATTATTTGTTGTTGTTGTTGTCTTTGTGCTGTTGTTGTTAATTATTATTATCATCATTTTAATAGCATTATTTATTAATTATTATTAATATTATTACTACTGCTACTTTCACTGCTACCACTATTTATTATTATGTATTATTATTTTTGCTATTGCTATTACTATTATTTGTTGTTGTTGTTGTCTTTGTGCTGTTGTTGTTAATTATTATTATCATCATCATCATTATTATCATTATAATTACATGCAGAGACAGACAATGATTGCCACAGTGGTATTAGCAAAAGGTTATACTGGTCATGCATAATACCTGATTTGTTAGGTAGGTAGCTGATGGTACAAGTTGTATTAACTCCTCATCCATGATGCACCATGGACCAGGGACTCTAAACGTTGTGTCTACTGTCAATCTTACATGGATAGAACTTTGTTGGTTGCGTTCTATGTGTGTGAAAGAACCTGCCAGCGTTGACTCTATCCCAACTATCCCAACATTATTTGCTTGCAGACGTACTTGCTGTTAATTATATTATTACTACAGACAGGCAGGCAGGCAGGCAGGCAGGCAGGCAGGCAGGCAGGCAGGCAGGCAGGCAGGCAGGCTGGCAGACAGACAGACAGGCAGGCAGCCAGGAAGGCAGGCAGGCAGGGAGACAGGCAGGCAGGCAGGCTTACATGCATATGTGTTTACAAGCAACTTACATTAGAACAGTGACATCTTTGGACTTCTATAATGTGGCATTTTCGAGGAATTTTCTAAGGAGCAGATAATTTGTTCATCCACGGCCAAAAATGATGTATAGAGTTATGCTTATACCTATTAAAAATTCATCCGTTTCTTTGAAAGCCTCCCTTTTCTGATCTTGCCTTTCCTGTCTGCCTCCCTCCCTCCCTGCCTCTGCTTTCGTGGAAGTAAAATGGTCTGGAATTCCTTATGTCCCTTGACCACGTAATCTAAATATATTTCGTGGTTGTTTCGAGAGGAAGGGGATAACACGACGGGGCAACAAGAGAACAGCCATGGACATAGGGACATGTCCTTGAAACCCAGGGACAAGGAGACAGTCGGGGCAAGAGGACAAGGACAAGGAGACATGGCCTTAAAACTCACAGACAAGGAGATGAAGGGATAAGAGGGCAAGAAACATCGGGACATGGCCTTAAAACCCAGGGACAAGGAGACAGTCGAGGCAAGAGGACAAGGACAAGGAAACATGAGGATGTGGCCTCATGGAGACAAAGGGACAAGAGGAGAGGGACAAAAGGACTTGGCCTTAAAATCCATGGACAATCGGAAACATATCATTTATCAAAATCAACTCAAACACACGCATTTAAAAGTACTGCTACATTCACTGGGAAATGATATTACAAATGTCTTCTTGTTTTGGAAAATGTTTCCTAGTATCAATCACCTTCAGAATATGTGACCAAGAACTGATCTTCAAGATGCTGATTGAAGAGATCTGTTGTCAAAGTAATTTGAAAGAATATGCCCACCCATGAAAAAAATACAAGCAAGAGCAATTTATAAGGAGGAAAAGGATATTTGTCATCAAAGTGCAGGTCAGGTAGGTTTAACAGTAAGATTGGAAGTCCTTTAATCCAGGTGGTTTATTGATGACTTGGAAATCCTTTGATGTAAGATACAGTCCTCAAAACAGAAGTCATTTTACGAAAGAGATTAGAATCTTCTTGGCAGAAGATACAGTTCTCAGAGTTCAAATTATATAGCTTGAGCAGTAAGATTGGAAGTCCTTCAATCCAGGTAGTTCAGTCATGACTTGGAAATCCTGTGATTTAAGACATAGTCCTCAGAATAGAAGTCATAGGCCTATAGGTTTACCATTGGGGTTAGAATCTCTTGATGGAAGATACAGTTCTGAGAGTTCAATTTATACAGCTTTAGTAGTAAGATTGGAAAAACCTAAGATCCAATCCCATGCAGTAAGACACATACAGTACTCACAAGAGAAGTCCGTGAAATGTCGCTATGCAATTGCAAATCATATGATAGACGATACAGTCCTCCAAAGAGAAATCTAAGTGATTTAGTTATGAGATTGAAAATCCTGTGTCCCGCGTTACCTTACCTTACATTTTTTGACCTGACCTGACCTTCCTTTACGTGACCTGACCTGACCTGACCTTGCTGTGGCTTGTCATCGGCGACAAGCAGACAGATTTATCGAAAGTGCTGGGAAAGGCGAGTGTGGAGCCGAGTACCA
This sequence comes from Norana najaformis, assembly GCA_964023275.1. NCBI lineage: Eukaryota > Metazoa > Annelida > Clitellata > Crassiclitellata > Hormogastridae > Norana > Norana najaformis. The sequence goes on from OZ029913.1 coordinate 58,807,633, forward strand.
ACTGTTATTAATAAACTGTTTCCCGCGACTTGGCTTTGGCTGGGCGCTACAGAAATCTCGCGTTTACGATTACGGTTACGAATAATCGATATGAGTTTCTTCTGTTGGCCCAGTACGTCCGGACGTCTGTCCTTCCGTCCGTGTGTGCGTGCGTGCGTCAGCGAGAGCCGTTGGTCGGTTGAGAGCGGAGTTTGTCGTTCGATTGGAATATTTGCGATTCAGATATGCATTCGGCCGTCGTCTCTCGGTCTGTCTTCACTTACGAATGCAAGGAAAACAACACATGCACCTGCTGGGATTACAATCATTCTTCCGTCTGTCTGCCTATCTGTCTGTCTGTCCTGCTCTGTCCTGCTATCTGTCCTATTTGTGTCTGGTCATTTTGTGTCTGTGTGTCTGTCTGTACCACTATCTGTCCCGCAGTCTTTCCCGTTTGTGTGTGTCTCTGTCTGTCTGTGTGTCTGTGTGTCTGTCTGTCGGTCCTGCTCTCTGCCCTGCTGTCTGTCCCGTTTGTGTCTGTCCCTTTTGTGTCTGTGTGTCTGTCTGTACCGCTATCTGTCCCGCAGTCTTTCCCGTTTGTGTGTGTGTCTCTGTCTGTCTGTCTGCCTGCCTGTCTGTCCTGCTGTCTGTCCAGTTTGTCTGTCTGTGAATCTGCCTGCTTCTCTAACTGCCTCTCTGTATATCAGTTTCTTTCTTTCTTCCATTTCCATGTTCAGTCTTTGTAAGTCTGTCCATCTGTTTGTCTTTCCGTGAGCCTTTTCTCTTTCTGTATGTCTGTCTGTATGTTCCTCTATCTCTCTCTGACTGCCCTTTTGCCTTCTTGCTTTGGAGTGTCTGTCGATCCCTCTACCTCTGTCTAACTGGCTCTTTGTCTTTATGCCTTTGCGTCAAGATGCCGGTATTCCCATCATGTTTGTCTCTCTGTATGTTTGTTTGCTAGTCTCTGTCTGTCTTGTTGAACGTGTGTCTTTGTGCCTTTGTGTCAAGATGCCAGTCTTCCCATCATGTTTGTCTCTCTGTCTGTTTGTTTGTGAGTCTCTGTCTGTCTGGTTGAATGTTTGTCTTCATGCTGGAGGAAAATCAGTCTTCTCCATCACTTGATGCTTGTCAACCTGTCCTGCCGCTAAGTGCCAGGATCTGTCTTCAAGTGCAAATGCGTGTCACGACTTCAGGTTAACTCAGAACTCAGGCTTCAAGCCTCAGGATGTATCAGTCGTCTCAAAAGCGTAAAATACTGTAATGGAATGCAATGGTAATGTAATGTAATACGATACAATTTAAGTGAACATTTATACAGTGCTGTCTGAGCACCTCCAAAAGTGCTGTTCACTAGTGTAAGTGTTGTTACACTAAGAGCTGCAGGTACGTCTGCGAGAAAATGGTGCTGGAATAGTTGGAAGAGTCGACGGTGAGTGGCTCTTGCACACACGTGGAACACATCCAAGAAAGTTTTATCGATGAGGGGTTAACAGCTGATGCAATGTTTAGATTTCCCACTCAGAACTGAAAACACTCCTCTTCGGCAGATCCTATCCCGATTCTTCCCCTTATCTATCCTGAGTATCCAGTTCCAAACACCACCCACCGTAGCCGTCTGATTGCCTGCCTGCCTGACTCTTGGATCTTGACCTGGAACCGATCTCTTCTTGCCTATCGATTTTGCTTTGACTGAGCGCCTGTGAATAAGCTGCTCCCTGCGACATAGCTTTCATTGGACGCTGTAGAAATCTTGAGTTTACAATTACAATTACAGTTATAATACACATGACCGATGTGACCTTTTACTAACATCATTGTGGCAGCTGTTAAAGTTGTTGTTTAGCTGTTTTTATTATAATGTTATGCATGTATGTATGTACCATTAATTTATATAGCGCCCAGTAGGCTCCTTTAAAGGCGACTATGTCATCACCAAAGACACTCAGAACAATAGCACTATGCATCCAGCAACAGCAAAGAAGACAACAGCTAGCAACAGCAAAGAAGACAACATATAGCAACAGCAAAGAAGACAACAGCTAACAACAGCAAAGAAGACAACAGCTAATAACAGCAAAGAAGACAACAGCTAGCAACAGCAAAGAAGACAACAGCTAGCAACAGCAAAGAAGACAACAGCTAGCAACAGCAAAGAAGACAACAGCTAGCAACAGCAAAGAAGACAACAGTCATAAAGCAGAACGTAAGCAACGGGAGCAACAGCAATAACTCCATTTATCTCTTTGAACAAACAACCCATAATAGCTCCCACCTCACACCCAAAACCCACACGTCACCCCAACCGTTAAATCCGGTTGGCCATTAATTCAGGGTAACAAAAGATCTCTCTGTCCATCTTATCTGAACTAACTTCCACTGTGACATGTACAAGACCTTTGCTATATTTGGCTTCTTTAATTGTAGACCTGGCTAACACCTGAATTTCCGGTGATTCGCATTTTGTGCCTCGAATGAGTGAATGAGAGAGCGATCGGGGGGGGGGGGTGTAGTGAATGAGTGAGCGAGAGAGCGGCCGGGTGGGTTGTTGCGGGTGAGCGAGCAGTGAGTGAGTGAATGACTTGTGTTGGATATCATACCTGGTATGTAAACCTGTAAAATAATAATTGTAATAAAGTAGTAGAAACATGTATGCATGTATATGTGTATGTATGTATGTGTGTGTGTCTGTATGTATGTAAATCTTGTCTGTCTGTCTTTGTATGTACGTATGTATGTTTGTATTTGTGTATGTATGTAAATATATATTGATGTATCTCTCACACGCTGTCCAACTCAGTCACTCACTCATTCACACTTTCAATCACTCCCTCATTCACTCATTCATTCACTTGTTCAACCTTTCAGTCACTCATTCATTCATTCACTTGTTAAATCACTCACTCATTCAGTCACTCACTCATTCACTCGTTCAATCATTCAGTCACTCATTCATTCATTCACCCGTTCAATCACTCCGTCACTCGCTCATTCACTCATTCATTCACTCGATCAATCACTGTCGCGCCCGCCCACCGATCTTTCTGAAGCAGGGGGTTTATACAGAAGGCTTTCTACGTTCTCTGCGCGGAAGAGGGTCCGTTGTTTATGGATTATTTTGACAGCTGTTTCTCCAATGCACTTTCCTAATTTCTTAATGGAACATTTGTCCATCAATCATCGTTAGGTTGTTGAGTGAAATGTTTGCAAAGGCTGTAGTTGCTTCCGCCTAATTCTTCCTAATTCTTTCAAACTAATTCTCTCCATTCACTGTTCTGTATATCTTTAAGACGGTCGAACGTATCGGTACTACAGCAATTATACAAGAGCAATTATATAAGCATTAGTACATTAGTGCAATATTCAGAACAATAAAAATACATATTAGTACAATATTAAGTAGAGCATTGTGTAGTATTACATAGCAAGTATAAGTATGCAAGTACAATTGTATCTCTTTGTTTTTTCTCTGTGTATCACTGTGTATCTGTCTCTCTGCCTGACTTTATGTCTGTCTGTCTGTCTTACTCACTGTTCGTTTTTAGAAATGATACGTAAGCCACAGATGCGTAGTCATTAGATGATGGTGGTGGCGGCGATGATGAGTTCGTTGCCCGAAGGCAGGTCAATTTTTTTTGCCACCCGGGGATGAGATGAGTGAGGTGGTTTCCCGTTGCCTTTCTCACAGACAACTGTGGGTGAGCAACTTGTCCAAGGTTGCTACGCAGTAACTTGAGGCAAATTCGACCCCGCATCCCTCCGGTTACGAGGCACAGATCATACCACTACACCACCATGCCCCACAGTCATTAAATAGTGGTGCTTAATAAATACAGAAATAAAAATAATGGTGATAAAAATTTTAGCAGCCATTAATGTGTTTTTTGTGTGTGCTTGTATTTGTCTGATGTGTTTTTATGCTCTGGTACCTATCTGTGTGTTTCAGCTTACATGTATGTGACAGATTAGTTGCCGAGAGAGATAGCAAGTCGTTTAAATTAATTATGAGGCCAGTGCTTCTGTACCCATGTATCCGGTAGCCCAGTTTATGTGAGCTTTGTTAATTGTCTCGCTTTATGCAAAACGCTTTCGTCATGCAAATGAGCCAAGATTATGCAAATGAGCCAAGATTATCGAGTTCGACCAGTCCTTTCTTTTGTCTGACTGCCTAATTGTCATACGAACTCATCAACACTTCGCTTCTGCAATCTCTGTGCAGGTCCTTCACTCAACACTGAAAACACTCATCTTCCACAGATCCTATCCTGATTTTTCCTTTTCCCCAGATATCACTTTCTGGATCAATTCCAAACAACGTCCGCCACAGCCGTCCGACTGTCTGCCTGCCTGACTCTTGGATCTTGAACTCGAACTGAACCCTTCATGTCTAGCGATTTTGTTTTGACTGAGCGTCTATGAGTAAGCTGGTTCCCTTTGACTTAGCTTTCGTTGGGTGCTGTAGAAATCTCGAGCTTAATATTACGATTTGTCTTGCATTGTTTTCTCTTTCTTTTGTCTTGCATTGTTTTCTCTTTCTTTTGTCTTGCATTGTTTTCTCTTTCTTTTGTCTTGCATTGTTTTCTCTTTCTTTTGTCTTGCATTGTTTTCTCTTCCTTTTGTCTTGCATTGTTTTCTCTTTCTTTTGTCTTGCATTGCCTGTTTCCTGTTTAGTCCCAAACATTTCAAATGCTACAATCCGGCATAATCAGTACGCTGCCTACAAATTGCTAACCACTTGGATAACCAGTCCCATTGCCCGCTATATGCCAACATCCAGGGCAACTATTCACATTGCCCGCTATATGCCAACATCCATGGCAACCATTCACATTGCCCGCTATATGCCAAAATCCAGAGCAACTATTCACATTGCCCAATAAATGCCAACATCCAGTGCAACTATTCACATTGTCCGCTATATGGCAACATCCAGGGCAACTATTCACATTGCCCGCTATATGCCAAAATCCAGAGCAACTATTCACATTGCCCAATAAATGCCAACATCCAGTGCAACTATTCACATTGTCCGCTATATGGCAACATCCAGGGCAACTATTCACATTGCCTGCAAAATGCCAACATCCAGGACAAATATATGTACATTGCCTGCTAAATACCAACATCCAGTGCAACTATTCACATTGCCCGCTAAATGCCAGCATCGGGGGGGGGGGGGGGGGGGAACTATTCACATTGCCCACAAAGGCTGACCTCTGTGGTAAGTGTTGCTATATTTTTCAAGACGGCGCGGAAGGAACCAAACGACAGATGAGTTATCTTGAAGCAGTGCAAATGATGTGGACTGCTGAACTGCATGATTCCCTGTTGTACCTGTGAACTATCCAGTTAGCACTTACAGAAATCCTTGCTTTCTTGCACAAGAGAAAACCAGCCATGGTAACTGTGAACAAATGACACGAATAGAATGGGCGACACAAACCAGGCTCATTCCGTCTCAGACTCAAGTCTTAAACTCAAAGACTTTGAGTCTTAGCTACTGCTTAGTCAAATTAAACAACCTTCCGATGGCAGCTTGTTTTTGGTTGTACTATGTAACTAAACAGATCAGAGGTCTCTAATAAGTACCACTTGAAAGTGTATGTATGTATGTATGTATGTTTGTATGCATGTATGTTTGTATGTATGTATGCATGTATGTATGTATATATATGTATGTATTTATGTATGTATGTATGCATAAATAAATATATATATGTATTTATGTATGTATGTATGTATGCATTTATGTATGTATGTATATATATATGTATGTATGTATGTACATGTATATACATGTATTTGCATGTATGTACATGTATGTATATGTGTATGTTTGTTTGTGTGTATGAATGTATGCATGAGTATGTATATGTGTATGTATTTATGTAGGTTTGTATGTGTGTATGTACAGTATGTTTGTATGTATGTTTGTACCTACATGCGTGTATATATTTGTATATATCACTCACACTTACTTACTTGCTCACTGTTATTCATCACTCACATATCACACTCATTTTTGCTTGCTCATTCAATCACTCACCCACCCTGCCACACCATTCACCCACCCATTCTTCTGGAGAGAGGGGTTTCTATGGATGGCTTGCAATGCACTCTACCTTTTAAGAAGATCGCTTGTTTATAGGTTATTTTGATGGCTCTTTCTCCAATGGCACTCTCCTAATTTCCTTAAATGGAACAGTTTTCTTGAATCACCTAAAAGGTCATTGACTGAAATAGTTGTTATATGTATGTATGTATGTATGCTTGTTTGCATGTATGTATGTATGTATATATGTGTGTAGGTATGTATGTGTTTATGTGTGTATATATGTATGAATGCATGTATGTATATACAGTATGTATGTATGTAAGTATGTATGTTTGTTTGCATGTATGTATGTATGTATATGTGTGTAGGTATGTATGTTTGTATGTGTGTATATATGTATGAATGTATGTATGTATATACAATATGTATGTATGTATGTTTGTTTGCATATATGTATGTATGTATGTATATATGTGTGTAGATATGTATGTGTGTGTATATATGTATGAATGCATGTATGTGTATACAGTATGTGTGTGTAAGTATGTATGTTTGTTTGCATGTATGTATGTATGTATGTGCCTGTATTATGTATGTATGTGTATATGTACTGTATGTAACACTCACGCTCACTCGTACGCTCACTCTTATTCATGTGTATATGTGTGTGTAGGCATACGTATGTATGTATGTATGTATAAATATAAATATATATATTTATATATGTATGTATGTATGTAACTAAACATTTTTATAGCGCCCTCTGAGAACCTCTCAAAAGCTCTACTAATTAGCCTAAACAGGCGCAAGTTACTGAGCATCTGAAGTATTGATGGATTTGGGGGCGACTTTAGTAACTCAACATAATATTATGTTGTTCCTTTTGGGTTTATCATTTGATACCTATGCATGGTACCTTCTGGAGTTGTCTTATGTTTCAGTGGTGATCAGTAAAGGATCTGGAGTATGAATGAGGGCACTTGTATATTATTACTTCAGCATTTATTAAGCGCCACTATATAACATCTAGGTATCAATTGATGGTGTTGAGTAATCATGAATGAATGACTTGCTCAAGGTCCCTACAAAGTAACCGTCTCAGAGGAGAGTCGAACCTGTACTCTCCGCAGTACAAGCCAAGCACTCTGTCCAATCGGCTATAGTGCCTTCTGAGTATCTCTAGAATGGCACTCCTCACTAGCTTTAGTGATGTTAGAGATTTATCAGAACAAGTTCATCAGTAAGCTAATGATGCTTGTGTAGCTGTAAAATTCACCACTGGTTAGCTCTCTCGCACCCATAGAGCCAAACGAGCAACGTCCTACTCAGAGTTGATATTTATCTTGAAGTATCACAGTTGGTCGATAAACTGCTGAACTGGATGGTTTCCTGTCGTATTGGCGAACTCTCCGGTTAACATTTGTAGCAATCCATCTTTTGTTGCATAGCAATAAACCAGTCCGCCAGCAGTGGTATTTTTTACATCCGTTTCGTTTACTGAGTCATCTATAAACAAGGGTTGCTGAGATATCTGGATAAGTCACCACTAGTTGGCTCTCACACACACAGCCCAACTAATCGAGTCCCTCTGGAGTTGACAGTTGATGTCTCCTTACTGTAATGTAGTGTAATTTAGTGTTTAGTCTCCTTACTGTAATATAGTGTAATTTAGTGTTTAGTCTCCTTACTGTAATGTAGCGTAATTTAGTGTTTAGTCTCCTTACTGTAATGTAGTGTAATTTAGTGTTTAGTCTCCTTACTGTAATGTAGTGTAATTTAGTGTTTAGTCTCCTTATTGTAATGTAGTGTAAGTTAGTGTTTAGTCTTCTTACTGTAATGTAATGTAATTTAGTATTTAGTCTCCTTATTGTAATGTAGTGTAATTTAGTGTTTAGTCTCCTTACTGTAATGTAGTGTAATTTAGTGTAATGTAGTGTAATTTAGTATTTAGTCTCCTTACTGTAATGTAGTGTAATTTAGTGTAATGTAGTGTAGAGGCTGTAGTGTTATTTACTTGTGTTGTTTTGTTGTAGTATCCAGGTTTTGGACCTGGTGGTGACCATAGCAACAACTTGCTGCTGTTTCTGCATGACCCGACTGATCGAAATATCCTACGACTCGTCACTTCCTCTTCCGACATCACGGATGGAATAGTCGTCGAAGTTGTTATTTCCAGTAAGTTCTGCGATCAGTGTCCGAATTTTGAGTGTTTACAAGTAAACGTAATCGTAATCGTAAACTTAGGATTTCTGAAGCGCTACTTAAAAGCTAAGAGCCACCTTATTCACTAGCACTGTGTAAAGTCAGTGGAAGATGCCATGTTAGGAATCAAGTCCGGTTGCCAGGAGACCAGAGAGAGAATTGGAGATGAGCTGTTAGGGTGGGTTGTGTTTCAGCTGAAAGAGATGGAAAGGCTGCGGATTCGAAGGATCAGAGTGGGATTTCTTGAAAAAAGATGAGACTTCAGTTTTGAATTGGATATCTGAGGTGTACTAGACAGATGTAAATTAAAGCTGGTATGAGGAGTAATAGATAGAGGTGAAGTAAAGGTCACTAGTCCCATACTGGAAATGTAGGGAAGGCACACCTTGCCTGTGCTTAGTCTTTGGAGCCAGCAGTAGACGAATCCCAAGGTCCTGTACAAGGGGCTGTGTTTTTCTCAGCTTACGAATCCTGAGGTCCTGTACAAGGGACTGTGTTTTTCTCAGCTTTGGAATCCTGAGGTCCTGTACAAGGGCTGTGTTTTTCTCAGCTTACAAATCCCGAGGTCCTGTAACAGGGTCTGTGTTTTTCTCAGCTTGCGAATCCCGAGGTCCTGTACAAGGGGCTGTGTTTTTTTCAGCTTACGAATCCCAAGGTCCTGTAACAGGGTCTGTATTTTTCTCAGCTTGCGAATCCCGAGGTCCTGTACAAGGGGCCATGTTTTTCTCAGCTTATGAATCCCGAGGTCCTGTACTAGGGGCTATGTTTTTCTCAGCTTACGAATTCCGAGGTCCTGTAACAGGAGCTATGTTTTTCTCAGCTTATGAATCCCGAGGTCCTGTACTAGGGGCTATGTTTTTCTCAGCTTATGAATTCCGAGGTCCTGTAACAGGGGCTGTGTTTTTCTCAGCTTATGAATCCCGAGGTCCTGTAACAGGGACTTCGTTTTTCCAAGCTTACGAATCCTGAGGTCCTGTACAAGAGGCTATGTTTTTCTCAGCTTACGAATCCCGAGGTCCTCTAACAGGGATTGTGTTTTTCTCAGCTTACGCGGGTAACAAACGCTGCCGCTTGCTAACAGAGACAAGTGTGGGCAAACAATTTGTCCAGGGTCGTTAAACGACTTACTGGGCTTGACCGTACACTTGTGGGATATATATTCAAGGATCTTACAGAATACACACCATGCCCTTATGAATCAGTGAAGTGGTTTAAAGGTGTGGCTTTTGCGCGACCCAAACCAAACCAAATTAGTGAAACAAACCATAAAAGGGCAAAAGGATAATATGAATTGACCAAATGTAGAGTAAGTTTAATGACTATGTATTATCACCTCCACACCCATGGACCTAAATTTTGGAATTCCCTTCCTATGTCTGTTCGTTCTGCTGAGTCACTTCTGTCATGTCATTCTCAGCTTAAAACTTACCTTTTTCAAATTGCTTATCCACCGTAGGCTGCCTTTGTGTCCTTAGGACCTTCTGGATATCGACCTGATTGCGGCTTGGCTTTGGTGTGCCATCGGTTGATGCCTTGTGCATTAGACACCAGCACATTAGAAGTCACTGCATTGTTGTTGTTGTTGTTGTTATTATTATTATTATTATTATTATTACTACTACTACTACTAGTACTACTACTACTACTATTATTATTACTACTATTATTACTATTACTATTATTACTATTATTACTATTGCTGTTGGTGCTGTTATTACTATTACTATTATTATTAATATCATCATCATCATCATCATTATCATCATCATCATCATCCATCATCATCATCATCATTTGTTTCAAGACACTTTATATAGCGGCTCTGATGTAAACCGCCGGAATATCTCTGGGCCACCAAATCTAAATATCAGCTGCATCACTCGCTTGAAGAGCAGTCTCTTATTCTGATGCCTTGAGGCAGCGATGGGCTTAAAGTGATTCTCATTTCATTTCTCTTAACCTCACCAGATGAGGGCAAGAGGCCTCCAGTCCTGGCTCTCTCTCTCCTCTCTCCTGTCTCTCTGTCTCTGTCTGTCTGTCTTCCTCTCTGTCTGTCTTCCTCTCTCTCTTTCTGTCATGGTCTCTCTTTGTGTCTCTGTCTCTGTCTCTCTATCTGCCTGTTTCTGTCTCTGCCTCTCTCTGTGTCTTTCTGTCTTTAGCTCTGCCTTCCTCCCTCCCTTCCTATCTCTCCCTCTCTCTCTCTCTCACGGTCTCTCTTGGTCTCTGTCTCTGTCTATATCTATCTGTCTGCCTGTCTCTGCCTCTGTCTCTCTGTCTCTCGCTCTCCTTCCCTCCCTCCCTGCCTTCCGCTCTGCCTTCCTCCATGCCTGCCTCTCTCTCTCTCTCTTTCTCTCTGTCTGTCTGTCTCTCTCTCTCTGTCTGTCTGTCTGTCTGTCTCTCTCTCTCACACACACACACACACACTCTCTCGGCGTCTGAGCTTCCCACTGATGTCTTCTCACTTGAAGCAACCATCGATTGGTGCCGTGGGCATCGTGATAACAACAGCGCTATCAAAGTCATTAGATTAGGTTAGACTGGATGAGAATGTATGGTCGATGTACTCATTTATAACTGAGCTCGCCAGGCGGCACAAATGGAGCAGAAATCTTAAAGCATATTCTTGCTGGGCGAGGGTTTAAATCCTCGACCTCCCAATCTACCAAGCTTACCTCTTAACTGTTGTGAACCCAAAACCAGGTATAAAGAATGCAAATAGGGCAAGATTGGGCTAACCTTTGAAAATAGACTATAACTGGATATAAATGAAAATAAAGTTGCAAAAGATCAGTTTGGATCTTGAGCGAAATGAAGTGATGATCGGATAAGCGTTGATTTATTGAGCCCATGTAACAATGGTTTTCCGAAGCTTTGTGGTAAGATCACCACTGAGGCTTGTAATTGTCGGGTAAACGTAATTTATTATGCAAGTATAGTAAATTTTTATAGGGCATTGTAACAAGATAAATTCATACATACACATGTACATGCATATACGATGATACGTACATATATACATGCATACATATATTATTTACATTAGAGATATAGGCCTATGTTATTTAGTGCCCGGTGAGCATATGTGCTATTATTACACCCCACGTATACACTACGTAATGTTACATTAATCTTCATTACTGTCCATCTGTTTACACATGAGTTACATAACACTGTTACACCATGCTATTAATTAATTAATTAATCAATCAATCAATTAATGTTACATTAATCTGCATTACATGAGTTACATAACACTGTTACACCATGCTATATATAGTATGTAATGTTGCTTTACGCTACTTTACGCATTACAGTCAAATTTCATTTGATTTGATTTATGTGTGAGTGAAAGATTGTGCAAATAAGACTGAGTGAATATTTATTCAAGAAAGCCTTAAATTTATAAATTATATTATAAATTATAAATCGGCGCTGAGGTTCATGTCAGTTTGCTGGGGCTGTTTGTAAGACAGAAAGGGTTGCTTTTACTGTCTTTATTTCTTCTTGGAGGAGAAATGTTTGTTTTTCGGCTTTTCCTCCGATGTCTGCAATCAATTTAGGACCAGTTGGCTTAGCAGGGATATCCCTGAGGCAGAAGAATAAAGGTCCTTGTCGGCAATAAAGGCGATCTGGCTTTGTTGAACGGAGCTAGTATCGACAGTAATAAATTTTCAGTAATTTATTACATACATGCAGCAACCCACGCGAAGGTCTTTTTTGTGCGGTGTGAACTCACGCTTATTTAGCGCATTTTTGGGAAACAGTTTCTGAGCAAATGTCGTAATAGTAATCGTAATTACGAGATTTCTACAGCGCCCAACGAAAGCCACGTCACGGGGACCTGCTCATTCACAGGCGCTTAGTCAAAATAAAATCGATAAGCAAAATGGTTCGGTTCCAGGTCAAGATCCAAGAGTCAGGCAGAGAGACAGCGTGGCAGATACGTGGGTGGTGTTTGGGATTGGAGCGGAAAGAGATAAAAGGAAGAAGGGGAGTCGGGATTGGATCTGTGAAAGAGGAATATGTGGCTGCTGGCTGAAGGAAACAGTTGTAACTCAAGTTAAATCTCCTAGTTGTAAATTAAACTTAACCTTGTAATCGTAATTGTAAATTAAGTTAAACCGTGTAATTGTTATCATAAGCGAAGAAGTACTTTGTAATGGTATGTAAGGTTAATTATAATGGGAAATTCACTTAAGAATGGTAATTGTAATCATAGATTATGTTAAACTTTCGAACTGTAGATAAAGTTTAACCCCGTATTTACAGATTAAGTTGAATCTTATGACTGTAATCATCACAGATTGAGTTAAACCTCATAATAGTACATGCTTGACTTTTTTAATGCTTAGAAAAGTTAACCTGCGAGAAGGCCCTGTGGTGGAAGTCGCCACTTAGGATATGATTAGATCAGGTTCAATTCCGAGGCAAGATCAAGAGAGAAAGGAGGTCGAGAAAAAGATCTGTCTTATGCTGAGGCCAAGACAATGAAGGCGCTATACTTCCTATGGATCAGGTTCAATTCTGAGGCAAGATCAAGAGAGAAAGAAGGTCGAGAAAAAGATCTGTGTTATGCTGAGGCCAAGAAAATGAAGGCGCTATACTTCCTGTACAAATAACTTTACATCGTTCACTCCTTACACGTCTGCCCCTCTAACCCCCCCCCCCCGGATTCTGATCTGGCACCAAAACTGACCAAACGCCTGGCTCTTGCGGATTTCATTTGATGTAGCGCCGGTGAATAAAAATAAACTGGTCTTTCTAACGCGGCCTCTGCGTGTAGGGCGCTGTGAAATTGCGAAAATTTGCAATTGCATTATGTACTGTTTTAACGAGATTGGAAATAAATTCCTTTATTGACTTAAGTGACTGAACTTGCTTTGTCTAACCTATAGATATATATACACACATTATATATATATATATATATATATATATATATATATATATATATATATATATATATATATATATATATATATATAGAATATGTGCATTTACATCGGTTCAGGTCCGCCTAAAATTTTAGGCCCGCATAATGTTGGTTTTGTACCAGCTCAGGTCCGCATGAACCGGCAATTGAAAACTATGTATATATAATATATAAGACATATATATTAAAACTATATATATAATATATTAAAACTATATATATAGTTTTAAATTCCCGTTTTATGCGGAGCTGAGCCGGTACATAACCAACATTATGCGGGCCTATAATTTTAGGCGGACCAGAACGGGTATATATATATGTATATATATACACAAATAGATATAAATATACACCAGAGACCTGCTATGGCGCACGCCAATTAGACAAGGATGAAAATGCAGGCGCGGTAATGGCTGCTGAATTTTTGTCTATGAGGAACATTCATTTCTACGACAGTGCGTGCTCGCGTTCAGTTGTTCTCGCTGTTATAGCGCACTATTGGAAAATGTCTTTGTTGACATTTTCAGACGCTGTTAACAAGTATTTTCATGTCCTTTCTGCCGTCTGTGAACAATAAGTGAATTTGTATGATTCATTTTGTTAATTAAGTTTTTTTCTTATTACAAAGGTTCTGTTTGCTCAAGTCGAGTTGGACTATAGGCCTATTAAATTGATTATTCGTCATTTCAGTTAGCATTCCACGACATATAGGCGTCCCAGATAAGCAGATCATGGTTCTTTCTGGGTCTACCTGTTGTTTCCCACATGAATTTTTATGTAATATATTTCATGCTGTTGTTTTTTTATGGAGCATTAAATGAAATGAAATGATAACACATGTGTTAATATATTTTCGCATTTGGTCGTGAAAGCTATGTGTGCGTGAGACATGACACAATGGTATCTGGCAAGCTAGATCGTAGGGGCATATGACACTAAGGCGATAATAGGATGTCTAATAATTCTCATGTACATATATAAGCTCCTTATGTAAAGAATAAATCAGACGTCATTTACGTCATCGGTGGCGCCTCGTTTTGACAGCCGCGGTGCGAACACGTGATCTTAGAAGACTCCGCACATTCTAAGCAACTAATGAAAGCAACATCTGACCAAATCATTCCTTGAACGACATTTTCACGGCACAGAAGATCGGCCTTATGTGCGATTCACGTCCCGAAGACCTGCAAGTGTGCACTAAACCACACCTGTGACTCAGTAGTATTTATAGGCGAAATTTTTATAACGCCGTATTCGATATAACGCGGTAGCGGATGTGGGCCGCAAGTTCTGCGTTGTAACTGGGTTGGTGTGTATAAGCTCCAATATCGCACTATTTTTACACAGCTGTTGACACTGTGAAGGCCTGTTTAAATATATATATATATATACATATATACATATATGCATACATGTGTATGTGCGTGTGTGTGTGCGTGTGTATGTATGCATGTGTGTGTGCGTGTGTATGTTTGCGTGTGTGTGCATGTATGTGGGCATGCCTGCATGTGTGTGTGTGGGTGTATGGGTGTGTGTGTGGGTTTATGCATGTGTGGGTGGGTGTATGTAGGCATACCTGCACGTATGTGTGTATGCTTGTGTGTGTGTGCATGTATGTGGGCATGCCTGCATGTGTGCGTGTGTGTGTGTGTGCGTGTGTGTGTGTTTCAGTGGTTGGATTCATGTTCTAACAGGATACATATGTCGTTATATGATATACTTGACATTTTCAGTTACTTCCTACAGGACATGTACATATGTATGGGGTGCTGTTTAATTTAAATCTGATTGTTAATTGATGCTTCGTATGTTATGATAATGGTGCTACAGAATTCTTTGGATTAGTTTAACCTTCGTTTCAACATTAATTTCTTCTGGTGCCGGAAGCTGTTGACACCTGTTGCTACCTGTTGCTAAAAGTTGTCATCTGTGAGTCACTTCTGCTTGTAAACTGTGTTTACTAAATAACTTAGGCTGGTTCTTATATGTGTGTATGTATGTATGTATGTATATGTATGTCTGTATGTCTGTTTGTATGTATGCATGTATGTGTGTATATATGTCTGTATATATGTATGTATGTATATATATGTATCTATGTTTGTATGTATGTGTGTATGTATGTATGTGTGTATGTATGTGTGTATGTATGTGTGTATGTATGTGTGTACGTATGTGTGTATGTATGTATATGTATGTATGTATCTATGTGCATATATATGTGTGTGTTTGTATGTATATATGCGTGTGTTTGTTTGTATGTATAAATATGTATGTATTTATATGTATGTACATATATATGTGTGTGTATTTTTGTATGTATATATATATGTATATGTGTATTTGCCTTTATATGTATGTATGTGCATATATGAGCATATATATATTGTCTTTATGAGCCTCTCAGAGTTGCTGAAAGAAGGCTATCACTCAATCAATCACTCTCTTGTTCAGTCAAACACTCATTCGCTCGGTCCCTCATTCACTCACTCACTCACTCACTCACTCACTCATTCTCAGTTGCTCAATTATACTGTTTTTCAGCAACGATGTCGACAGAGGAATTGCCAGCACGACCTCACTTGCTAAGTGTTCACTCCTACAAGACGCCGCACTTCTGCGACTTCTGCGGAGATATGCTATGGGGTCTCGTCAAACAGGGACTGAAGTGTGATGGTATGTATCAGTGGAACATTATGTTAAGCAGGAATTGAAGTGTGATTGTATTTATCAGTGGAACATTATGTTAGGCAGGGATTGAAGTGTAATGACATTATCAGTGAGACATTATACTGAAGTGTGATTGCATGCATTAAAGGGATTTTGTTGAATAGGGCTTCAAGTTCGATAGGATATAAATGACATTATGTTAAACTGGGCTTGAAGAGCTCGAAGTGCTGTATCTCAAGTGGCATATCAATGGCTTTGTCAATCAGGGTTTAAACTGTTTTGATATCTCAGTGGTTTTGAGAGCCATAACATGAAATTGGACGGAGTTTATGGCTGGTGTACCAGCGACGAAAGAAAGTGATTATGACATCTGTGGAGTGTAATTGGACCCAAAGAAATATTACTCTGTGATAAACGAAAAGTGTTTATAATTGTATAAGTTTAATAGAAGCGTCTCATATAGGCAGTTGAGTCGTTAACCAGTACGTTAGCCCTCTCTTCTCCGCCCTCCCGTCAGCTCATCCTTAAAATTTGGTAATCGCTCCATAGCCATAGCTGCCCCACCACTCTGGAATAAACTCCCCCAGAACTGCAATAGTTTTCTGACCCATCATAGAAACTCATCGATGCTCCACCGCTTGCAATTTCTGTATCGGCCTTTCACTCAAAACTGAAGACATTCCTGGTTCACAGATCCTATCCTGACACCCCTTCTTCCTCTTATCTCTCTCTCTCCTCTCCAACCTTAAACACCACCACCCCAGTAGCTGCCACGCTGTTTCTGCGTCTGACTTTTGGATCTTGACCTGGAACCGAACCCTTTTGCCTATCGATGTTGTTTTGACTGAGCGCATGTGAATAAGCTGGTCCCCTCGACGTGGCTTTCGTTGGGCGCTGTAGAAATCTCGGAATTACGATTACGATTATGGTACTGGGTTCCTGGGCTTTTCCAGTCGCTGACCCGAGATTCGGAAATTCGCTGCCTGTTCTGTCCGCTCTGCTAGATTTACGGTTTCGTTTCGGTCGGGACTTGAGTCCCATTGTTTTCGTTTTGCTTGTTCTCCACAGCCTGTCTTTTGCTATCAGGGGACTCGCTTATCTCGACTGGTCCAGTGGAGCATGCTTTTGGGATGCGAATTTGCTCAGAAGCAATTATGGATTGATGCCTTGTGCTTTACGATTATCGTAATCGTAAGTTCAAAATTTCTAAAGCGCTACTTAAAAGCTATGCGCAGGACAACGTCTCATTGATACATAACATTCACGAGCGCTGCGTCAAGTCAGTGGGGTTATCCAAAGATGCCATGTCAAGAACCAAGTCCGGTTGCCAGAAGACCAGAGAGAGAGAGAGAGAGAGAGAGAGAGAGAGAGAGAGAGAGAGAGAGAGAGAGAGAGAGAGAGAGAGAGAGAGAGAGAAATTGGAAAGGAGCTGTTAGGGTGGGTTGTGTTTGAGCTGAGAGAAATGGAAAGGCAGCGAATTCGATGGGTCAGCGTGGGATTTCTTGAAAAGGTGAGACTTATGAGATGGTGATGAAGAAGAAGCCCGTAGTTATGAAGGCACACGAAAATGGAGCGGTAAAGAAACGAACCCTGTTCTGAATAAAGGTCATCCGCAGGACGTTGCACGTCGGGCAACCGCGGAAGAGGCAGAGCTCTTCTGCGTTGCCTCTCTTAAGGAATCGGCCAATCGTGAACTTTCTTTGAACAGAGCAGACACCATGGACAGAGTTGGTACGGAACGGCTACGTGTGGAGTAAATGTAAATGTACATGACTTTCTGTAGCGACCGTATGGCCTCGACCCTGCTCATTTTGCTATTAATATATCGGGTGAGATTCTTCACCACCGCTGCCCGGTTGAATGGGTGCAATTGACAAATATATAGCGTCGGGAAAAAGCGATTAAAATGTGTCTAAATGGGTGCAATTGACAAATATATAGCGTCGGGAAAAAGCGATTAAAAGGTGTCTAAACACAACCTAATATTTGTAAAATGTAAATGTAAATGGCCACGGTTTCTGTAGCGACCGTGTGGCCTCGACCCTGCTCATTTTACAATGAATATATCGGGTGAGATCCTTCACCACCGCTGCCATTTTTGAATGGGTGCCACGCCATTTGCGGTTCCCGTGTACGGACCGTGCTAGCCCGAGATTTAAATTTCTGAATATAGCGTAGAAGGTCAATGATGCGGGTGACTGTGAGCGTAGAACTGAGCTGGAGTCACCCCCGCTCTGCAGAGTTAAGTCTGGAAGCCGAATGCAGGATATTGTTTAAATGTTTGCAGTATAGGCTTGTGCATTTTCTCCTACAGCATTCACATCATAGTCAGCTATGCATGTAAGACGCAGTACGTTGATGACGCATCTAGCCTAACTTCGGGCAATGCTTTACAATGGACTGCGATATATTAGGGCAAACACAGAGAGATGTCCGTGGCCTTTGAAAAGAACTATCTGCCACTGAGGGTCGTGTGTGCAGTCAACCATGACAGCATTGTGAAATGACAGGCTGCATTTGACATAAAGTTCACTTGGAATAATTACACACAAGTACAACACTTATAAATATGACATACATACATAAATCTCAGTATATTCACACGTATGTACATGCATACATACAGGTACATACATACATAAATATCAGTACATAACATACATATATACGTACATATAGGTACATACATACATGCATACATAAATATCAGTATATAAATACATACATATATGCACACAAATATTTGTACATGCATACACATATATATTCATGCATATATACATCCAGGTATATACATTACCTGCATACATACATATATATGTACATGCATGCAGGTACATGCATACATCCATACATACATACTTGCATTCCAGTATATACATACATACATATATACATACATAAATATCAGTACATACATACATACATATATACATGTATATAGGTACATACATACATAAATACATACATAAATATCAGTACATACATACATACATACATATATACATGTATATAGGTACATACATACATGTATACATAATTATCAGTACATACATATATACATACATAAATATTAGTACATGCATACATATATACATGCAGGTATATACATTACTTGCATACATACATATATATGTACATGCATGCAGGTACATACATACATGTATACATAAATATCAGTACATACAAACATACATACATACAAGCATACATACATAAATATTAGTACATGCATACATATGTACATACATATACACATATAAACATGCAGGTATATACATTACATGCATATATACACATATATGTACTTGCATGCGGGTACATACATACATGCATGCATACATACATACATACATGCATTCCAGTATATACATACATATATACAATTAAGTATACACATACATTGTTGGTGACATCGTGTAGCATTCGATTGAGAAGCCATCTGGTGATGGATCAGGATATACCGAATGACAAATGAAACCGACGTTAATGCATTTCAGTCAAAAGATAAAACGCAGAGGACATGACTTAGGAACTATTGAAAGCCCCTGAACTGCGCAGAAAATTTGACAGCCCTTTCTGGAAGTCTGTTTTTACTCTCTGTCCGATGTGTCCCAAAAGATCTTCTTCACCTTCTCCTCCTCCTTCTCCCCTTCTTCCTCCCATTCCTTCTACTCCTCTTCCTCTTCGTTCTCCTCCCATTCCTTCTCCCCTTCCTCCTGCCCTTCCTCATCCCCTTTCTCTTCAACTTCCTCCTCCCCTTCCTTCTCCCTTCCTCCTCTTCCTTCTCTCCTTCCTCCTCCTGTCCCTACTCCTACTCCTATTCCTCCTCCTACTTCTCCTCTTGTTACTCCTCGTACTCCTCCTACTCTTCCTCCAACTCCGACTCCTCCTCCGTTTCTCCCTCGTCCTCGTCAGCAGCTCTTGGAAAACACGCAGACACAAACACATACATTAAGACACGCAGAGACACGGACACAACAGCGCACAAGCAGACACATACAGCTGCAGGCACGAGCACCTCCCCTCCCCCGTATACATTTCACTCCTACCCACCTATGGGACTTTACCCCCACTGCTACCAACTACCGAGTATGCACACACCCATACACTGAATCTACAACTGCCCTCCTCCTAGCCATTCCTTCTACCCGCTGCTTCTACCAACTCCTTCCACCCATTCCACATACCAGTTTCTAAGACCCTATCCACCTACCCATTTTCCTACCCATTCCTCCTACCGTTTTTCATACCCATTTCGTGTACCCTTTTCTCCTACCCATCTTTCTGCCCTTGCCTCCTACCCATTCCTCATACCCATTCCTCCAACCCATTCCTCCTACCCATTCCTCCTACCCATTCCTCCTACCCATTCAACCATTCCTCCTACCCATTCCTCCAACAGATTTTTTCTACCCATTCCACATACCCATTCCACGTAGTTTTTCTCCTACCCATTCCTCCTACTCATTTTCCTACACATTTTTCTACCCATTCCATGTACCCTTTTCTACTATCCATCTTCTTGCCTTTGCCTCCTATTCATTACTCCTACCCATTCCTCTTATCCATTCCTTCTACTCATTTTCCTACAAATTCCTTCTACCCATTTTTCCTACCAATATTTTCTGCCCATTCCTCCTATCTATTCCTTGTACTTATTCCTCCTACCCAGTTTTCTACCCAGTCTACGTACCCATTTTACATACCCATTCCACGTACCCATTCCACGTACTCTTTCCTCCTACCCACCTATCCATTTTTACTGCCCCATTGTCTGGTAGGATTGTGTTGTGTGGCTGTCAGAATAGAAGCAGAACAGATGCATAACCCATAGCTCTGTTTTCGCTGAAGATAATTTATGAAAATTTATGCAAATTTATGTAATCGTTGGATTGTTTTGGATTGAACGATTTGCTTGGACATTGGCATAGCAGCTGCGACCGTCAGCCCTGATTCTTGGTTTCTGTTCTTATTGTTACTGGCAGAAAAGGTCATTTTGGAGTAAACATCTAAACATAAGACGTGATCAAACAATAATAAGCTTGTATAATATAATATATAATATAATATAATATATTGTAACATATAATATTATATAACATTATATAATACAATATAATATAATATAATTATAATATAATATAATATAATGCAATTGAATATCATATAATATAATTATAATACAATATTTCTAGTCTAGTCTAGCTTACTTCTTTAGTTTAGTCTAATATTAATTAACTAAAGTCTAGTAAAGTCCAGTCCAAACTAATGCAATCTAATCCAATCTTACCTATTCCAGTCTAAATCTAATCTAATCTAGTGTAGTCTGTTCTAGCCTACAGCTTTAGTTTAGTCTTAATCTCATCCGATCTGAGTGTAGTCCAGTACAATCCAGTCAAATCTAATCTGGTCTAAACGAATCTAATCTAGTCTAGCCTGCTCTCTTATTGTAGTCTAGTTCACGTCGAGTCCCTTCCAGGGCAATCTGCTTCAGTCTAATCGAACCCTTACTTTACTCTTAAGTACTGTCGTGTCCAATCCAACGGAATGCCATCCAAACTAATCATTGAGCCACGTCGGCTGTCCAACTGCGGGACACCTTTTTAAAGTTCTCTGCGTTGACGAAGATTTCGTTGAATGCCTGTGACTTCCCTGATAAGATGCGATTGTCATGTTGATGCCTTCTGACGCAAGATAATGTCCTCGAGATTATCTCGTCAAAGCTGTGGTTGTAATCGTAATTGTAAACTCGAGATTTCTACAGCGCCCGACGAAAGCTAAGTCGCGGGAACCAGCTTATTCACTGACGCTTATCGTAATCTTATCGTAATCTTGAGATTTCTACCGCGCCCAATGAAAGCTAAGTCGCAGGAACCAGCTTATTCACTGAAGCTTATCGTAATCGTAAACTCGATATTTCAACAGAGCCCAAAGAAAGCTAAGTCGCGGAAACCAGCATATTCACTGACGCTTATCGTAATCGTAAACTCTTATTTCAACAGAGCCCAACGAAAGCTAAGTCGCGGGAACCAGCTTATTCACTGACGCTTAGTCAAAGCGAAATCGATAGGCAAGAAGGGTTCGGTTCCAGGTCAAGATCCAAGAGTCAAGGCAGGCAGGCGGCTACGGTGGGTGGTGTTTTGAGCTGGATCTGTGGGACAGATAATGGGAGAAGAGGAGTCAGGATATGATCTGTGGAAGAGATCTTTGCATCAAAATTCTCTGGATAGGTGCAAAGGGTAGAATATTTAATGCTGTTATTACTATTATTATTAGGTTTATTGAAGGTATTCTTTTCTATTAATAATAAAACTGGTTTTCTAGGCTGTGGCCTGAGTTTTCACAAGAGATGTGTGCATAAAATTCCCCCAAATGATTGCAAATTCACGAGACGTCGACGAAAGTCATCGGAAGATTCGAATGCTGCGGTCACGGTTGGTTGATTTGAGCTAATACACATTCATTCATTCATTCATTCGTGCTTTCATTCACTTGTGCATTCATTATTTGTGCATTCATTCGTTTGCACATTCATTGATTCATTATTCAGGAATTCGTTTGAGAATAATTTATCTAGAAATTTGTTTGATAGTTTGTTCAGGAATTCGTTCAGGGATTCTGCTAGTGGACTGACTACTCATCAATGTATTCCTTTCAGTTGCCGAATTTCCATTTTCGTAAATTCCATTTCTGCTTCACGAATTTCATGAATTTCTGTTTTGGTTGTTGATTCGTTCGTTGCTTTCTTCCTTCCTTCATTCACCAATGCATTCATTCACTGATTCATGCATGCATTCATTCATTCATTCATTTCAACCACCTCTTCAGAAACTATTCCAGTCCTGTCCCATTAAAGGTGACAGTGATGTAGTGTCAACATAGTTTTTTAGAAAGTCTGTGCAGGACTATTGATGTTTTTATGTGAGGAGATGGTGTGATGTTAGCGGATCCGTGGTGTTATCTTATGAATATCGCAGTGTGACTGTAATGAGGCTAAGCTGTCTGTGCAACGTGCATACATTGTATATATAGACAGATACACGAATGCATATATACATGCATAAACAGGCTTACATACACATACACATACATAATTGCACATACATGCATACATACATACCTACATACATACATAAACAGGCTTATATACGTACATACATACATACATAGCTACACACATGCATAGCTACATACATACATACATACATACATATGCATGTACATAAATATATAAATAGGCTTACATACATACATGCATGTATTAATGCATGCATACATATGTGATTACACATACATACATACATATATGCACACACATATACATGCAATCACATATACATACATGCATACACTCGTACATACGTGTCTACATGTGTGAATATATAGGCACAGATATAAGCATGGTTACATATAGAACAGTCTCCCTAGTGAGAGGTCTAATTTAGGAACAGATTACCCTCCTGGCCTCCCTCATCCTTATTAAAGGCCCAATTTCAACCATCACAGCGTTGTTCTGACTGGCCAGAGTGGCTCTTAAAGCCGCAACAGATTTCCTTATAAACGTAATTATAACCTCAGCATTACTTCGTCATCAAATCAGGAGGTCCAGCTTCACGGTGGCTTATTTTCGACCATCAAAGCGCCACCTAGTGGTCGCCGTCTATTCTCGTTAAGCGCGACTGACTTGCTTATAAATTTGCTCTTTGGTCGTTGCTGAGCATGCGTGAAATCCGCCACTGCCGGTTTCCGGTGGTGCCTATCGTAAGCCGGGATAAAGCAGGAGGCGACGCTAATCACCGTCGTCATGACAGCGTCGTTAAACAAAAACTACCTGCTGAACGTGTGTGAACGAAATGTCTTAACCAGCGAAGCTTTCACTCCATACAAATGGCGTCGTTGTTTAAGGCAATCATGGGCGGTTCCAGGCCGGGGCCTGGGGGCCATGCCCCCGTCGGTTGCAGCGTCTTGAAAAAATCACCAAGACAGCAAAAAATAGGCGTGTAGTAGTGATATAATTAGTGTGGATTTGGCTTTACGTTTCTCCATCCGTATACTGTTGGCCCTAAGTACAGGTGTGCTGTGTCTGCTTCAGTTTGCACCTGTCCTAGTCACATCCGGAGAAGTGAAAGGGTTTTCATCAGATGCAGCAGCCGATGCCGATCAGAGCCATTTCGATTTGCTATATGCATGTGAATGAACGCAAGAGGGATGGACTGCATCCTCTCTGCTAATGCAGCTTTTGTCTGTTGCTGACAGACTACTTGACTTCACAATGTATTACATTTGTCATTCTCAGCCATCCAAATCTACGCAGACTTTCAATTACACGCCAGTTTTACTTCAGTTAAATGTCAGCTCTACAGCAGCCATTTTAGTAAGTAAGTAAGCAAGCAAGTAAGTAAGTAGTGCATTTGTTAGCACGCTTCACGTCTTACGATGCACGTCCCAGTCTCGGAGATGATTCCTACACGAAGGCTAGGGGTGTTTGGACACATCGCGCGCTGCGAAGGTGACCAGGGCCTTGCGAGCGATGATTTCCGGTTCCCCAGGAGGTTGGAACAGGGCCGTCTTGTCCATTAGGCACAGTAGGCACTGTGTCTAGGGCCTACGAACTTTATAGGCGCCTACGAAACTCAAAAATGAGATATTGAAAAAAAATAAATTTATTGATTGACCCGAAAATAGAAAAAGGAAATACAGATTTAATAACCTTGAAGTTCGTACTGAAACAGTTTAAGTTAAGCTGTGCTACACTATGTTAACTTTGCGGCTCTTTGCATTAGCAAAATCACATATAATGTCCTCAAATGTCATTTCCCGCAATAAGTCGTTTTCAATTGAAAGTAGTGCAAGGGAAGATAGACGTCAAGAAATAATGTGAATGTGTTCAGCTCTAATGCAGAGTTGGCAGTTGGGACCTACGATTGCGAGAGTGCCTAGGGCCTACGATGACCTTAAAACGACCCTGGGTTAAAAGAGACTCGTCGGACGCCCTCGCCATTTAACTACCGTTCAAATGGAGCCGACCATTAGCTGATGCCTGGGCATTCAAAGGACGGAGCTATAGGACTCGTTATATTAGTCGTAATCGTAATCGTAATCTCGAGATTTCTACAGCGCTCAACAAAAGCTAAGTCGCGGGAACCAGCTTATTCACAGGCGCTCAGTCAAAACAAAATCGATAACAAAAGGGTTCGGTTCCAGGTCAAGATCCAGGAGTCGCGCACTAGAATAGGTGTATAATTATAACCCTATCTAACTTTTAAATTGGAAAGGTTTGTAGGAAGACACTGCGCATTCCCTACACAACGCATGTCACTAGAGCGAGATATATTACCCACACGATGCACATCGCAGTGTCGGAGATGATTCAAACACGGAAGCTACGGTTGGTTGGACACATCGCTCGCTGCGAAGGTGTCCAGGGCCTTGCCAGCGATGGTTTCCTGCACTTCGAGAGGCCAGAGGAGACCTGTCGGACGCCCTCGCCATAAATGGGCAAGAACAGTGGCAGCTGTCCTGCGCCTATTGAACTTCGGGGTTTCACGTGACCTGGAGACGAGAATAGAGACGGCTGGTTGCGCGTAGTGGAAACGACCACGCCCCAGAGAGGAGCACACCGCTGATGATCATAACTGTAATCTCGAGATTTCTTCAGCGCCCAACGAAAGCCACGTCACGGGGACCAGCTTATTCACAGGCGCACAGTCAAAACCAAATCGATAGGCAAAGGGGTTCGGTTCCAGGTCAAGATCCAAGGGTCAGGCAGAGAGACTACGGTGGATGATGTTTGAAATTGGAGCGGGAAGAGAGATGAGGAAGAAGGGGTGTCAGGATAGGCCGTCAGAGAGGAGTATGCCTCAGATGAAGATATATATATAAATATATATATATACATAGAACTGTAATGTATTGATACATATACATGATACAGATGATACATGTATTGTACATAATACTGTAATGTAATAATACATATACATAATTCAGATGATATATATACATAATACTGCAATGTAACGATACATATACATAATTCAGATGATACATATACATAATACTGTAATGTAATGATGCATATACATAGAACTGTAATGTAATGATACATATACATAGTACAAATGATACGTATACATAGAACTGTAATGTAATGATACATATACATAGAACTGTAATGTAATGATACATATACATCATACTGTAATGTAATTATACATATACATAATACAGATGATACATATACGTATTACTGTAACGTACATGTAATGTGATGAATATCCGTTGCATAACATCACTTGCTGATTGCTATTTGTTCAGATGCGCATGGCGACCAAGTCTCCTCCGAACACGAGTCCCAGTTTCCGCGTCCGGAAGGAGATGGATGGAGGAACAGGAGGAGGTGGAGGGGCGGGGCTTCCAAGTCCCGGAAGCAACACCCAGATTCAAGTGCCCCACACTTTCGTCAGCCACAACTACACGCGACCAACCATGTGCGAACACTGCCACAAACTGATGCCTCTGTTCCGGCAAGGGTTCCAGTGCACTGGTAAGAATGGCTGACTAACCTTCTGCAAAACTGTCCTGGGTTCGAAACTCATGCAAATCTAATGACTCTTGGATCTTGAAATGAACCGCACTTGGCTTTCATTAGGTGCTGTAGATTTATGATTATGATTATCAAAGCTAATCTAAGCTCATCTGATCTGATTCTGTACACTTTATTCTTATCTGATCTCATCTAGTTGAATACAGTTTAATCTGATTTAGTCTAATCTAATCGGACCTAATCTTGTTCTCATCTAATTTATTACATTTAATCTAATTTGATTTAATCTAATCTAATCTAATTCAGCGATCTTTGTGGAGGCGTTATTGCATGGCATCGGTGATTGTGTTGCTTTGAAGTTAAGCCAGTTTCTACAATCTTAATCTAATCTAAAGACTTCTATAGCGTCGTTATCATAATGACCAAGGCCTCAGTCAATGGTCGTTTCGAAACAGTTTCCTCCTGTTCCTCAAAACAGTTCTATAAGAGAAGAACAACTGAAATCCTTTTCTATTGTTTATAGTTTAAATGGGGTCGCAATTTGTAAAGTTTAGTAAAGAACAAGTTTATTTTGCTGGTGTTCTGTATACTGGGTCTTGGATAGGCACTGTGGATACGACGCTGGTAAGCACGGCAAAGTTAAGCAATGCTGATCTTAGTAAGTGCTTGGATAGATGACCTTTGTGGCTGGAGTATCCAGGGCAACTCAGGTCGCCTGAGGAAAAGGGAGAGCAGATGAAAAGGAAGAAAGAGCCAGAGAAATAGGAAAGAAGTAGAAACAAGTGGCAGAACGGTAGACCTATAAACAAGAGCAAGATGGACGCGTCGAGAACAGTCTGAACGAGAACGTAACTGAACGGATGCAGTTATCTTGGCAAGACACAGCAATTCACTTCGGGATTTAGGCCGCAGTTTTTATCTGTCCAGAACACGGCGACAATATTGCCTAATGAATATGGCGCTCAGGCAAAAATAGAAAAATAGAGTATTACGTCACAGAGGTTAAAAATAGAGAACGTCATAAAGGTTAAAAATAGAGAACGTCATAGAGAGCCTCATAAAGGTTAAAATTAGTGAACGTCATAAAGGTTAAAAATAGAGAACGTCATAAAGGTTAAAAATAGAGAACGTCATAAAGGTTAAAAATAGAGAACGTCATAGAGAGCCTCATAAAGGTTAAAAATAGAGAACGTCATAAAGGTTAAAAATAGAGAACGTCATAGAGAGCCTCATAAAGGTTAAAAATAGAGAACGTCATAAAGGTTAAAAATAGAGAACGTCATAGAGAGCCTCATAAAGGTTAAAAATAGAGAACGTCATAAAGGTTAAAAATAGAGAACGTCATAGAGAGCCTCATAAAGGTTAAAAATAGAGAACGTCATGAAGGTTTAAAAGAGAACGTCATAAAGGTTAAAAATAGTGAACGTCATAAAGGTTAAAAATAGAGAACGTCATAGAGAGCCTCATAAAGGTTAAAAATAGAGAACGTCATAAAGGTTAAAAATAGAGAACGTCATAGAGAGCCTCATAAAGGTTAAAAATAGAGAACGTCATAAAGGTTAAAAATAGAGAACGTCATAGAGAGCCTCATAAAGGTTAAAAATAGAGAACGTCATAAAGGTTAAAAATAGAGAACGTCATAGAGAGCCTCATAAAGGTTAAAAATAGAGAACGTCATGAAGGTTTAAAAGAGAACGTCATAAAGGTTAAAAATAGAGAACGTCATAAAGGTTAAAAATGGAGAACTTCATAAAGGTTAAAAATAGAGAACGTCATAAAGCTTAAAAATAGAAAACGTCTTGAAGGTTAAAAATAGAAAACGTCTTAAAGGATTAAAATAAAGAACGTCATAAAGGTTAAAAATAGAGAACATGCCATTATGTCACAAAGGTTAAAAATAGAAAATGCTCCATTACGTCAGGCGTGAAATACTGACATTGGGTCATGATTACAGCAGTTACGCGTTACAAATTACACGTTGACAGTGCTATTACTCCGAATTTACGACTTGAATAGAGCGGTAATTTGTAAATCTCTAGCGTCATTTTAGGATGGTCGACGCAGCAACGATTGTTAATGCATATCGCGTAAGGTGAAAGAGATGGAGAGAAAGAGGCAGAGAAGAGAGAGCGCAAGACAAAAACAGATAATAAGCAGAGAAAGAGACAGGAAGAGAGAGGAAGAAAGAGGTAGAGAGAGAGAGACACACACAGACAGAGACTGAGACATAGTTTTTGTTGTGCTGCGGCAAAAGATGCGGGTCATGCTTTGGTCATCTCTGGCGATCTGCTAATGAAGACGTAGAGATGGAAGAGAGACAGAAGCCGAAGGGTCACGAGCAAATAACTAATGATAAATTCACAAATTCGGACTTGTGTACACAGACGCAGACACACACACACACACACACACACACCTGCACACCTACACATACACCTACACATACACACACACCTGCATACACATACACACACGCACGACATTCTACTCACAATGTATATTGATTGGTGAACATGTTACTGAAAATACACACACGTATGTAAACACACATGCACACATGTATATGTACAGTACATACATACATATATGCATATTTATATACATACATACATACATACACATACGTACATACATACATACATGCATACACATACGTACATACATACATGCATACACATACATACATACATACATTCATACACAGACATACATACATACACATACATACATACATTCATACACATACATACATGCATACGTGTACATACATACATTCTGGCCCTTGTACGCAGCTGCCTTGTTGGCAGTGCACCTATTTATCTAAGGGAGCTCTGTGTCCCTGTTTCTTCTGTCCCTGGCCGCCGACTGCTGCGATCGGCAGTCCAGGGAGACCTGGTAGTTCCTATGGCTCGCACTACTACTGCACAGCGCCGCAGCTTCGCCGTTGTTGGCCCTGCCTCATGGAACAACCTGCCCGGTGACCTTAGGCGGGAACTCCTCTCTCTTCCTCCCTCTCTTTTCCGCAAGCACTTGAAGACCGTGTTATTCCCCATTAGTCACGGGAAATTGGACCGGGAGCGCCTCTGATGAGTTTTTTCTTGAAGTGGCGCATTGTAAGTTTTCAATTACGATTACGATACGTATAGACATACATACATACCTACATACGTAGATACATATATACACATTCATACATACATATATACCTACATACATACATAAACTTACATACATCCATACATACATACATACGTGCATACGTAGATACATACATACATACATATACATACATACATACACATACATACATACATACATACATACACATACATACACATACATACATACATACATGCATACACATACATGCATACACATACATGCATACACATACATACATAAATACATACATACATTCATACACATTCATACATACATATATACATACATACATACATAAACTTACATACATACATACATACGTACATACGTAGATACATACATACATTAGTACATACATGTACCTATACATACGTATGTAACCGGGCATGCGTACATGCACACGCATACTTAAATAGTATTATATAGATGCATGCGTGTTTGTGTATAAGAACAACTGTCTTATTGTGGTCTCCTCGTCATAGATAGTCATTAAGTTAGACGGTTGGTAGGAGTTTTGGCTGCGAAAAGGAGCAGCGTGATGTTGGTTAGCACTCTGGAGATCACTGCCAAATATAGAGAAGTTATTGTTCGTCTGTTTTGTGCCTCAGTCCATTCTAGTCTGTGAGGGGGAGAAGGAGGAGAAGGAGGAGGAGGAGGAGGAGGAGGAGGAGGAGGAGGAGGAGAAAGAAGACGAGCAAGAGGAAGAGGAGGGGAGAAGGAGGATGAGAAAGAAGGGGACGAAAAGAGGAAGAGGAGGGGAGAAAGAGGAGGAGAAAGAAGGGGAGAAGGAAGAGGAGAAGGAAGAGGAGGAGAAGGAGTAGGAGGAGGGAATCATAGGAAGAGGAAGGAGAGGAGAAGGAAGAGGAGGAGGAGGGAAGCATAGGAAGAGAGGGAGGAGAAGCAAGAGGAGGGTAAGGAGGAGGAGGGGAAGAAGAGGAGGAGGAGGAGGAGGAGAAAGAAGGTGAAGAGCAAGAGGAAGAGGGGAGGAGGAGGAGGAGAAAGAAGGGGACGAAAAGAGGAAGAGGAGGGAGGAGGAGAAGGAAAAGGAGAAGGAAGAGGAGAAGGAAGAGGAGAAGGAGAAGGAGGAGGGAAGCATAGGAAGAAAGGGAGGAGAAGGAAGAGAAGGAGGAGGAGGAGGAGGAATTGCTAGGGCCTTCATTTCGAAATTTCGGCGTAGTAGGGCTGTTGCCATTCCTCTTTATCTGCCTGAACCCCCACTGACGGTATTGTGATAGAGAATATTGAGTTTAGACCAAAGTTCACTAAATGGCACGCGAGGTACAGAAATCCTTAAATATCTTGCTCTTCTAATGGGATTTGAACCCCTGACATCTAGACTGACAATCTAGATTGTTAACACCAGGTTAAAAGACCCTGATAGGTCTGGGGAATGAGGGTTGAGTTTAAGTATTGTAGATGGCCAGAGTTTAACGTTTTATAAACAGTAAGACTGAATTTGAAATAAATCCTTTGCTTAACAGGAAGCTAATGCTATGACTGGGGTTATATGCTCATATTTGGACACATCAGTTATGGCTGTAGATTGTTAAGTCAAGGTAAGTAAGTAAGTAAAGTATCCCATATCCCACAAGTGGGACGTAGGGGAGGCGCTCATTTCCTTTTCTAGGCCCTTGAGCCGGCAATGGATGAATCCCAAGGTCCTGGACACGGGGCCAGTGCATCGCAGGACTTGCCGTTTACTTCCCAGCTCACGCCGGTACCAAATTCTACTGTTTGGTGACAGAGGCACGGTGTGCGCAAACAACTTGCCCAGGGTCGTTACACGGAGTCGAACCCGCAACCGCATGATCATTGACCAAACGCGTTACCGATAGACCACCGTGCCGCACACGTTAAGTCAAGGTAATGACCCTTTAATTCAGGAAGGTGCTTCAATGTTCGCAGATGCAAACAAGGGGAGGAGTCATTTTTATGTGCGACCAATCAGGACATAGCATGTCCAAGGTCAAAACAGACTGTTATCATTATGTGTTTTCGAAGTCTGTTAAACAAAATTTAACATAATGAAAGAGTTCTCACGTTGCATTCTATTTTTTACATACTAGGTTGTTGAAGTTGGGAGGCCAGGTCACTTATCCAAAAGTTACCCTTTAAAATTTTCAAATTTTCAGTGTGGTTTTATACTATATCTTTACGAAATTTTTAAAAATTGACTTTTAAAGGGTGATTTGAGCTAAAACCGGCGTGATGTATTCTTTCTGGTTATTAACTTTTGACCTAGTCTTAAGCTCGTTAGTGGTGATGCCAATGATTTTAGAGTTTCTTAAAGAAGCACTGTAAAATCATCAGAGCTTACATCATGCCCTCGGAAGAGTGCGCCAGAGACCTTATAAGTAGGTCAAAGTAACTGATTGCCTTTCTTTAACTCCTCACCTTACTTTACTGCACCCTATGTTGACCTGCCTTACCTTGCTGTGCCTTAACTTGCCTTTCCTGATCTAAATTAGTGCAAAAATTAAATTGCGAACATCTGTTTTTGACTTATAGACTGTAAATTCAACTGCCACAAGAAATGTTCTGAATCAGTTCCAAATAATTGCCAGGGTGAAGCTAAGTACGATGGTAGGTCAATTACGTCATTTTCTGCGTCGTTTATTGATTCATTTGCTGATTGGTTATTATTAGTCAGTTTTGCAAATATTTATTGACATGACATAATAATGTTGCACTTTTAGAAGGTCATAAAAAGGAGCTAGGCTATATAAATATTCGGATTGATTATTTATAAACATGTTGATTTGCCTGTAATTATTTTTTCTAAATATTAGATATATACATACGGTATACTGTTTTTAAATTGGCTGCAGTGTTTGATGGTATTGTATGTAATGTGACCTAATTACCAGTTGGTATTAAGTACAAATAGGTTTCATTTTCACAGTTCGTTTTTCTTGAAAAATGATGTCATATCCAAGTACAATTAAGGCCTGTAGCAGTTGCTCACTTTTGTATTGATAATTTCTCATTTATTCCAGTCATATGCTCTTATTATGGTTTGCTTTGCTTGTCATTGGCCACTAGTTGTGCTTTCATTATGATTATTTGATGGTACTATAGTTAACTTTGCTGCTGAGATTGGGGTCATTTTGATTGGCTGCTGATTCTTGGTGAATTTTCGTAATCGTAATCGTAATCCCAAGATTTCTACAGCGCCCAACGAAAGCCGCGCCGCGGGGATCAGCTTATTCACAGGCGCTCAGTCAGAACAAAATCGATAGGCAAAAGGGTTCGGTTCCGGGTCAGGATCCAAGAGTCAGGCAGAGAGAGACAGCGTGGCAGCTACGGTGGGTGGTGTTAGGGGGTGGAGAGCAGAGGCAGATAAGAGGAAGGGGTGTCAGGATAGGATCTGTGGAAGAGGAATGTTTTCAGTTTTGAGTGAAAGGCCGAAGCAGAAATTGCAAGCGGTGGAGCATTGGTGAGTTTGTATGATGGGTCCGAAAACTGTCGCAGTTTTGGGGGGAGTTTATTCCAGAGTGTTTGATTGGCTCATGGTCATGCTGACTGTTGTGCTTATGATAACGTTTGATTGGCTGTTGATACCCTTCTGGTCGTATTTGATTGGATATTATTTGTTTGGTCATATTTGATTGGATGGTATTTGTTTGGTCAAATTTGATTGGCTGCTGATATTCCTCTGCTTTTATGTTCCACATTTTTATGCAAGTAAAAAGGAAGGTTTGATTCCCTATAATACATTGCAAATTGCATGACATCACTACTGAATTGAATTGTAATAGGCTCATTTTTTAACAAATGAGCATTTGGCTTGCCTTTCCATGCCAGACCTGACCTGACCTTCCATTAACACAGTAGACGTTTTTCATAGATCTCAAGCTAGTTTTTCATTTTCTACAGTAGATCAGAGCTATTTGGATCAGGAAACCGCGGAACTATCCGTGGTAGATGAAAGCAATTGCGAATCCCCACCACAGAACGGCTCAACTGAAGATGAGGACAAAAGCTTACAACGCCTCGATCAAGACAGTGAGAAAACAGCGGCCGACAGGTGGCGTTATCCGTAACTCTGTGGTGGCTCTAGTCTATAATATATAATCTAACGTGACATCTAATCTAATCTAAAAACTTCTATAGCGCCACTGTAATAATGCTCGAGGCATCAGTTGATGGTCGCTGCTAAACAAAATCATTGTCCGGGTCGAAAAGCCAGAGAGGAGTCCAGAAGTCACAGAGACAGCCTACGGAGGAAACGAGTTCAGGAAAAGATATGATCTTATGAAATCTGCCCTAAACTGATCTTACCTAATCTATGACTTCTATGGCGCATTTGGCATACTTATAGTACCGGGGACCCTCTGTTTTGGGCTATTTTGGGCATGGCTTTCGGCCACTAAGCTTAGCTGACGCTAAGATGAATCTTTTCGAGCTAAACATTATTTGCGAAGATCAGTTAAACTTTATTCAATATTTACAAAGCTGAACTAACCCTAACTTTAACCCAAACCATTATTTAACAGCAGGCATTAGAATCCATATTTATTTACTTCAATCAATGACCTGTAATTAACGTCACTACGGGAGGCGAGGCCTAAAAGCGACGGCCAAAACCGAGCGGTCCCCCACATCCCCATAGTATAAGTATGCCGCGCCCGTTATCGTAAAGCACAAGGATCAATCGATGTTCGCTTCAAGTGAAACCTTAGTCAAATATCGTCATCTGTAGGAGAAGCCTGATTGAAGTCCGACGGGCCAGGGAAACCAGAAGCCCGGCAGTGGTGGGTTTATATAAAGCATTTAGGCTTTGCATGCTCTGCATGGCCCTTCGTAGTTGTAATTGTTAACTCGAGATTTTGAAAGCGCTACTTAAAAGCTAAGAGCTTCATCTTATTCAGAAGCGCTGCGTCAAGTTAGTGGGGTTGCATTAATGCAGTGGCCAATTGGCTGAGCAATTGTGATATAATGTAACAAGCCTATCTGCTCTCTAGTTCAGGAAAATGTCCCTTCTGTGGAAAATCCCTGCTGCTTCCCATTTCTCCCAATCCTTCCCTCCTCCTCTTCTCCCCTTCACCTTGTCTGATGATAAAAGTGATGATGATGACGATGATGATCACAGTGATCATCATGATCACAGTGATGATGATGATCACGATGATCACAATCACGATGATCACGATGATGATGATGATGATGATGATCACAGTGATGATGGTGGTGGTGGGATGATAATGATTGATTATGATGATTATGAATATGAAAGTGATGATATGGATGACCATTTAGGTCTAATGATGGTAGTGTTTCTGATTCTAATCAGGATATCGAGCAGTAACATTCCGCTCCAGCGCGTAGTACAATCAGTGAAGCATACGAAGCGCACGGGGTCAAAGATCATTCGTGAAGGGTGGATGGTCTGCTACACGAACCGCGACAAAACGGTTCGCAGTATTATACGCCATCTGAATATTGTACCTAAACTATCCTTGGTTTCCAAAAGGTTACATCAATAGAATTAAACAGAATGCCATTTTGTCTTCCCTTTAGGCTGGTCGAAGAAGGAGAAGGTGGAGGAGGAGGAGAAGAAGATGGAAGAAGTGGTAGAAGAAAGAGATGGAGGAGGAGAAGATGGAAAAGAAGGGGGAGGAGGAGGAGAAGGTGGTGAAGGAGAAGGAGAGAAGAATAAGAAGAAGGAGCAGGAGGAAAAGGGGAGGGGAGAAGAAATAGAAGGAGAGCAGAATAAGAGGAAGAAGGAGCAGGAGGAGAAGGGAGAGGAGAAGAAAAAGAAGGAGAGAAGAATAAGGAAAAGAAGGAGCAGGAGGAGAAGGGGAGGGGAGAAGAAAGAAAAGGAGAAGAAAGAGAAGGAGGAGTTGGAGAAGGACAAAGAGGAGAAGGAGAGCAAATCTTTGTACTGACCTCAGTTGGCAGCCACGGGAATGAAATGCTAGCAACTTAATTTCTTAGTCTCGCCAGATGAAAAGCTAGAAAAATTTCTCGAAGGCCTAGCCATTACTTTAAGTGCCAGGCTTGTCACAGTTTGAGCCCACAAACTCCCAATAATTTGATCAGTTAGCTGATTGGATTTGAACCTCAACAATTTATGCTACTCTAGAACCAGTTTTGTTTACTTCTGCACCTCAGAATCAGGTGTACTGACACTGCACACGTTATAAGTGCTTTAAATAAACAAAAAGTAAATTTACATCAGTTTAATTTACCTTATACTTGTTTTAGTTTTTTGATTTGTAAATAATTTGTTTTTATTGCAGTTGTTCATCCATCATACAAACTCATACAACACTTCACACTTCACCTCTTTCAGTTTCTGCACTGGCCTTTCACTCAAGACTGAAAACATTTATTTTCCAAACGTCTTATCCTGATTCTTCCTCTTCCCCTTATCTCTCTTCTTGCTTCAATTTCGAACACCATCCACTGTAACTGTCCGACTGTCTGACTGCCTGACTCCTGGATCTTGACCTGGAACCGAACCCTTTTGCCTATCGATTATGTTTGACTGAGCGCCTGTGAATAAACTGGTTTCCATGACTTAGCTTTCATTGGGCACTGTAGAAATCTTGAGATTGTGATTACGATTACGAATTGCTCAGTAGTGTTTGGATTTCTGTTTGCAGAGGAAGCGCCACTATTGGAAAGTTGACTCAAAAGCAATCACTTTATTCTGCGATGATACGACGAATCGTTACTACAAAGTATGACTCTGGATTTACTGCAGTTTGTGAACAAAACAGCTTTAAGTTGTAAAGTAATGCTTACTCATATAGGTGTAATGTATGTAAATAGGTTGAGTTTTCATGTTCGTTCTGAGCATACACCGTGTATACTCCAACTGATTAGTGTTCTAAATCTAATCTGGTGATTTATATCACACCATTTTAAAAGGATAGAAAGGTAGTCTCAAGGCAGAAAGGTTGTTGCACATAAATGAACTGATACACAGGAAGCCCACAGGTGGGGGTACTCCAACGGGAGTGTTAGATGACCACCCCTGGGAACGTAACCCCATAATTAAGGGTGGTAGGAATTAGTAAAAGAATAAAATAGGCATTTAAATTTGGTGGTAAAAACAAGGTGTCTGGTGCTAAAAATGTTCAGTTCTAAGCATAGAGGTAACAGGTATTACCTGTCACTGCAACCATAAAGGTGGAGTTTTCTAACTGGGGTGCAAGATGCCCGCCTTTGGAGAATTTACCCCGATTCATTATTGTGGTGGGAGTCGGTAGCATTGTCTTCTAACATTAGGGAAACCAAAGCATCAAACCAACTGTTTATTGGGTTCATGTCATTTTGTGTTCATTTTATTTCGTTTTACTTGGTCAGTTCATCCTAGTGTCCATCAGTCCATCCTAGTTTATGGCCTGATAAAAAAAGAAAAAAGAATACCTCAAACCAACCAATGCTTTAAAATGAGCTGTTTACTGGTTTTATCTGTAGGAAATTCTTCTTAAGGAAATTTTTCGGGTGGAACCATCTGGAACGACGTCGGCAAAACCAAACGCAACAACCAATCCTCCAGTGTTCGAAATCCAAGTTGGTGACACAATCTACTACGTTGGTGAAGATCCGGGAGATGCGAAGAATCCGCAGCTGATGGAAAGCGGAGTTGGAAAGGAACTGGCTGTCTGCTTCGAAAACGCCATTCGTCAGGCACTCCTACCTGTCATGCCACAGAATGGACTGACACCGAAATCCGGCAGTATGTTGTAGATTCTTTTCTGTTCTGCTATGTTCTGCTATGTTCTACTTGATTCTGTTCTGTTCTACTATATTCTATTATGTTCTGTTATCGATTCTATTCTGTTCTACTATATTCCATTTTGTTCTTTTATCGATTCTATTCTGTTCTACTATATTCTATTATGTTCTGTTTGCGATTCTATTCTGTTCTACTATATTCTGTTATGTTCTGTTGTCGATTCTGTTCTGTTCTACAATATTCTATTATATAATCTGTTGTCAATTTTATTCTGTTCTACTGTATTCTATTTGATTCTATTCTGTTGTCATTTCTGTTCTAAGCTGCTCTATTTTATTCTGCTCTATTCTATTCTGTTCTACTTTGTTCTTATCTAAATGTTCTGTTCTGTTCTGCTCTACTTTATTCTTTTCCTGTCTACTCTATTCGGCCAATCCGAAGCATAAGTTCTATTCTGCAATATTCTGTTTGATTCTACTCTGTTGTCATTTCTGTTCTA
Organism: Norana najaformis; assembly: GCA_964023275.1. NCBI lineage: Eukaryota > Metazoa > Annelida > Clitellata > Crassiclitellata > Hormogastridae > Norana > Norana najaformis. The sequence continues at coordinate 58,845,369 of OZ029913.1, forward strand.
AGCTGCTCTGTTTTGTTATGCTCTATTCTATTATGTTCTACTTTGTTCTTATCTAAAATGTTCTTTTCTGTTCTGCTTTACTTTATCCTTGTCCTGTCTACTCTGTTTGGCTCTATCTTTTCTAGAATGTCTGTTCTGTTCTATTATAAAATTGGTTTATTTTTTATCTATTCTATTCCATTCTAATTTATGCTTATTATATTTTAATCTGTTCTATTCTTTACTGAAATGGTCTGATATATTCTATTCTATTCTAAAGTGTTATGATCTGAATGAATCCAATTAAATCTAACATCAAATCTATTCTAACGTTTTCTGATCTAATCGTAAGGTACGATGGGTGAGCTAATTAATCTCTTACGGAATACTTAAATCTTGGGCACTAACAAAGATAATAAATCACAGCACTAAGCTGGCACTAAGATTTAGTTAGGTTAACTCAATTCTATTCAATCTAGTGTAATCAGAATAGACATGATTTGATGTGGTTTGTAAGATATTTTAGCTTTGAATTCAACATTGTCTGTGGAATTCCAGTATATTTTGATCATTGCTCAAAAGAAGATCTTAAAATGCGCTTCATAAATGTTTTCAGACATCCATAAGTCATGCATCGTAAGAATCACAATTGTTAATTGTAAACTCAAACATTTCTAAGGCACTATTTAAACATGAAGGGCACAGCACCAATTATTCATGTCTGCTGAAATTTTTAATTTTCACGTTTAACTTTTTAACTTTTGTGCAACAGAGTCGGATGGAAAGGTGACCACTGAAGCTCCAATTAAGGTATGATTGTAATATCATGTAATATGTAACATCGTAATCATAAACTTGAATTTTATAAAGTGCTGCTTAAAAGCTAAGCGCAGGGCACCTGCTTATTCACAAGCACTGCGTCAAGTCAGTGGGGTTGTCCAAAGATGCCATGTAAAGAACCAAGTCCGGTTGCCAGAAGACCAGAGAGAGAAGGGGAAAGGAGCTGTTAGGGTGGGTAGTGTTTATATAGCATCATGTACTATGGATGTAATATGTAATAAGAAATGTAATATTGATATATTATGTAATGTAAAATGTAATATCATGTAATATTGATGTAATATGTAATATAAAATGTAATATCATGTAATGTTGATGTGATATGTAATATAAATTATAATGTTGATGTAATATAAAATGTAATATCATGTGATATTGATGTAATATAAAATGTAATATTGATGTAATATGTAATATAAAATGTAATATTGATGTAATATGTAATATAAAATGTAATATTGATATAATATGTAACATAATACGTAATATTGATGTAATATGTAATATAAACTGTAATATCATGTAGTGTTAATGTAATATCATGAAACATACATATAATATTCTAGTGTTTAGCGTGCTAGCCTGTCAATGCAGAGGTCAGAAGTTCAGATGAGTCAATAAGTAAGTAAGTCATTTTGTCTTTTCTTCGAACTGTGTCATCATTTATGCTGGCAGTGAGTGCCATCAAGAGGTTCTTAGAAGGCACAACAAAACGATGGAGTTGCCAGTAACTAACCCGCTAACTAACTTAAATTGTTTTAGTGAATAAACAGATTTATTATGTAACTTGTGTTTAGGATATCAGTCAACTGTATCAGATTTTTCCCGATGAGATTCTTGGCTCAGGACAGTTTGGAATTGTCTACGGAGGTTGGTTTAATATGTTCTATTGTTTTGGAATTGTATACGGAGGTTGGTTTAAGATATTCTCTTGTTTGGCTTGGAATTGTCTGTGGAGGTTGGTTTAACGTTTGGTAGCTGGATTGGCTTTGTGTTTGGAGTTTGATTTGGTATTCCTTCATTTTGAATAAATAAATAAAAAGATTAGCCCAGAACATTCATCATCATCAAATCAAACATACATACATATATATATGTATGTTTGTATGTATGCATATATGTATCTATATATGTATGTATGTAAATGTGTATGTATGTATGTATGAATGTATGTATATATATGTATGTATATGTATGTATGTATAGAATGCATAGATGCATGTATGTATTTATCTAGGCACTCAATGTGGCACTGTTTAAGTGCCTTGCAAAGTGCTTCTTCAGTATCACCATCGTTTTAGTCACGAAGCCTCCAGAGTTTGTTCATGCACTCTAGAAATCGTTTGATGGGTTTGGTCGCTTATAAATTGAAAACAATCGAAAGCTGTCTTTGTTGTGTTCCTTGCAGCCGTTAACAAGGCCAAAGGTCATGAGGTTGCGATCAAGGTCATCAACAAGTTACGTTTTCCAAACAAACACGAGGCTCAGTTGAAGAATGAAGTAACGATTCTTCAGGTCTGGTCCGGTCTTGGATCTTCTGATGATATTGCTTGTGTCAGAATCAGTCTGAGTCTGAATGTCCAATGGGTCCATTGTAATTGTAATTGTAATCTGTCATTTATAATGGACCTATAGATGGTCACCAATCACTACCAGTGGCGTAATAACCTGACTTTTCCAACGGATTATGATTCTGGATTGTGATTTTGACTTGAAGCGACCGTTGACTGATGCCTTGGGCATTATGATAGTGGCTCTATAGAAGTCCTTAGATTAGATTAGATGCAGGTCCCCTTTAGGCCCAGTGAACTTGGCTGCTTGGGATATGAATCTGATTTTACTTTCACTTTTGCGATACGTGTCAAATGTCACAGCCTTTGAAAAACTCAGAATTCTTAGCCTGATAAGACTCGGGTACCCTAAAGGCCTAAGGGCCTAAACACAATGCGGAGAAAGCCTATCCCTAAACAGTTGGGTATCTTAACCCCCAAACCTTATAAAATACCAACCGCATGGTGGTGGTGCAATCACCAAAATTATGGGCCCGATCAGCGGGGTCGTAATGTTTAAAGGACCCCAATGAATGTGACTATATCATTTGATCCTGACTATTATCATACCTTCCGCTATGAGTTGCTCTGTTGAAAGACGCACATTAAAATTACAAAACAGATAGATAGTGTGATAGCTTATTGTACACCAAGATCTTTAGTGTTATGGTGTGCATTTCTGTTGTGAGTGGAAATGTAAATAAATTGAAATGGTTTAGAAATGAAATGGTTGCCTTGTGTTTACTTTTAGAATTTGTGTCACCCGGGCGTTATAAACTTGGAATACATGTTTGAATCGCCTGATAAGGTAAATTATGAAATTGTCAAACGCAAAGAATCAGTGGTAGCATTAATTGCGATATTATTCTGTCCTTGAAATAAATTCTCACACCATTCTCGTATTTACTCTGCTGATGGTGGCAGTGGCAGTTAGGTGACGGTGACTACGATTTAACTATGATGATGATGATGATCTTTGTCATCGTCACGATCATGATCATGATCATGGCGATGATGCTTGACATACAATGAGTGATGGATGATTGCAACAGATGCGTGTATATCTATATCTGTCAGTTTATATAGCACCTTTTGAACCTCACAACTGCAGAAAATAGTGCTATTAACAGAATTAAGTTCTTTTCGACACAGTACTTTAAACATTGTAGTATATCATATTGTAATTACACTTTATATAGTGCATTTTCAAGAGAAACTTTTCAAAGGTGTTGAAACATGTAACTGGCAGACTCTGTTGCTTAGTGAGAAATGTTGTTTAAAAATATTGTTGCATGTCATTGTAAGAATTTTGGTGTTGAATAGTTAATCAGTGTTTATCTAGTTATTGATAATAATCAATAAAATAAAATCAGTGTTTAATTAGTTATCGATAATAATAAATGCTGATTGCTGATTATGTGTAGATCTATGTTGTGATGGAAAAGCTGAAGGGTGATATGTTGGAGATGATTCTGTCAAGTCCAAATGGAAGACTCTCTGAACGCCTGACCAAATTCGTTGTTTCACAGGTACTTTCTGATCTAATCTAATCTTATCTTAATCGTAAAATCTAGATTTCTACAGCCCCCTATGAAAGCTGAGTCGGGGTAACCAGCTTATTCACAGGCGCTCAGTCAAAACACAATCGATAGGCAAGAAGGGCTTGATCTGAAGATCCAAGAGTCAGGCAGGCAGGCTGTCAGATGACTACGGTGGGTGATGTTTGGAATTGGACCTGCAGGATAGATAAGGAGAAGAAGAATCAGGATAGGATCTGCAGAAGAGAAGTGTTTTTTAGTTTTGAGTGAAAGACCTGTGCAAAGTTTGCAAAGGATGAAGTAATGGGGAGTTTGTGTGATGGATTTAAGTTTATTTCATCTATAATCTAATCTTGAGGTTTCATTCTGTTGAGCTCTTTGCTAAATGCTGTATTTTAACATTACATAAGATTGTATAACAATCAAATCTGATCTAATCTGTATGCTGCATTTGAATCTTATTTAATGATATATAAAGTAAGCTAATCTAATCTTCCAGTTGCATTCTAATCTGATCAAATCTATTGTTTTCTTTTGCATCTAGTCTAATCTAATCTATAGGTAACTTCAGTGTGCACTTCAAACTCACCATCACTTCAGAACTTTATAAGTTAAATTATAGTTGTGTTGTATTATATGGTATTACCAAATCTTTTTGGTGTTATGAGCATTTAAATTTGAACTGAACTGATAATTAATCAAATGCTTTGTTAATTCAGAGAAGCACTGCACTGAAACTGAAAACCATTATTACTCTGGCAGATATGAGGAAGTGAGAAAAACGTGGTGACTGATTTGTGCTGAGTCAGCAGATTATTTTTCTTTTGGTTCTGTTTTCCAGATCCTAATCGCTCTTCAGCACTTGCACTCGCGACACGTGGTTCACTGTGACCTCAAACCGGAAAACGTTCTGCTTTCCACCAACGACGCCTATCCACAGGTAGATGGATCATCCACACGGCTTGTGGCTGGAGTCGGTGGGCGTGGAGCAGAGTAAAAGCTTCAGTGTTCCATAGTGCAACGTAGGGAAGGCACACGGCTTGGCTGTGGTGTGCCATCAGTTGATGCCTTATGCACTGGCTCATTAGAAGTTACTAATTATTATTATTATTATTATTATTACTACTACTTCTATAATAATTATTATTATTATTATTACTACTACTACTACTACTATAATTATTATTATTATTATTACTACTACTACTATACTACTATAATTATTATTATTATTATTATTATTACTACTACTATAATTATTATTATTATTATTACGACTGTTTCCTAATAAACCTTCACAGTAAGATGCATTTTCCTAGTCACTAAGCACATTCCAGTATGCCTTCCCTACTCCTTCTAACCACTAATTGCATCCTAGTATTATAAAACTGGAAAGATGAGAAATGGAGTAACAAAGAGGGAATAGAAGGGGAAAGAAAAGCTCCTATGTCCATAGTGCTATATAGGGAAGCAGTCGTTTCCTGCTCTTTGGCCCTTGAGCTAGACATAGATGATTCTTGAGTTCTTCATGGACACAGAGCAATAATAATAATAATAATTTTTTTTATTATTATGCCGATGGACACATGGCATGTAAACAAATGTCTTACTTACTACTTACTTATTATTATTATAATTATAATAGTAATAATAGGAAAACTATTTTCCTTCATCAGCGCTTATCCATGGCCATTCAGCGCTTTGATGCAGTTGCTTTTTGCGGCACCTTTTACTCCCTAAAACAGCCATCAGCGAAGATTAGCCTTCCAAGAATAACACGTCCCCTGATTTTTGTTAACCTGAAGGATTATATGTACCTCAGGTTAAAGAAAAATAATAATAATAATAATTGCAAAGGATGACCTTTAATAGCTGATGGTGTAATTTCTTGTTGCTGAGGTAGTACCCTCACAATGGGTGTAAAAGTATAGTTGTACTTTGTTGGATTGTTTTAGGTGAAGTTGTGTGATTTTGGGTTCTCACGTGTGATTGGTGAGAAATCCTTCCGGCGGTCTGTCGTTGGAACACCAGCCTATCTGGGTAAGTTATTTTTGGCCCAAAATAAGTGTAATAACTCAGGAACAAAAAATTACCCTACGTACTATTTATTAATCTTATTATTATTATTATGATCATCATCATCATTATTATTGTTGTTGCTGAGATGCTTGTTACTCTAACTGAATTCGCCTCAAGTGCGTGTAGCAGGAAAAGATGTTTTTGAAATTAGATGTGACAAAGAAGAGTCATATGCCATACAGTGTGATTGCCATCTTGTGTGATTGTCATCTCTGCATATCATCTTGCGTGATTGTTGTATTATGTTAGGAGCATCTGGCGGTTTCGATTTTAAAACGTTTACACAGGACTTCAAAATTGCTTTTAAAATATTTGTAAACAAGGTAGGCATTTATGTAACTGATGGGTTTTAGAGCTTTCTCTGGATGGGAGCACAAGCAGGTTGTCCTCTGGCGAATAACAGCTAATCACTGGGAATGACGTAGTTAGCCCCTTGGGCAGGGACGGTAATGGTGGTCGTGTCATGTGGCGCAAACTAGCAAGTGTAGAAAGAGGATTCTAAATTTTAACAATACAACTAAAATTTAATAATAACCCCCTTACTAAGAGTTCAGTGGTGCATATTGAAGCTGGGTAACAGAGAGTATCGACCAAATACAGACTGGAAGTTCACCAATCGGTTAATATCTGGCTGGTTTCTTTGACTAGCGCCAGAGGTTTTGAAGAACAAAGGTTACAATAAATCGCTGGACATGTGGTCAGTTGGGGTCATTCTGTATGTCAGGTAACATATTCCCCTACTGTTTTGTAATAACTTTTTTAACGAATTTCTTAATTTAAATTTGAACAACGTTAAAAACTTAAGGTCTTACGAAATGGATTGTGAATTATTCCGATAAATCATGCGTGTGTGTGTGTGCCTGTGCATGTTTGCCTTTTTGTATGTGTCTGTGTATGTGTGTCTGGCTGTGTGTTTGTCTGTCTGTGTGTCTGTGTATGTTTGTGTATGTGCGTCTGTGTATGTTTGTCTGTCTGTGTGTGTGCCTGTGCATGTGTATCTGTTTGTGTATGTGTGTCTGATGGTAGTAGACCTGTTTTGAAGCATTGTCACTGTTTTAAGAAAACAATCTGATTCTGCTCTTTCAGCTTAAGTGGAACATTTCCATTTAACGAGGATGAGGATATAACCGATCAGATTCAAAACGCAGCCTTCATGTATCCACCGAATCCATGGAGTCTTATCTCACGTGAAGGTAAACAAGAAAATAAAGTGCAACGTAAAATAAAAGCCGAGCAAACGAAACTCACACAACATTTTAAAATGTTCGATGGGTTACCCTAAAATCGTAGAAGTATTCACAAAAGAACACAATATTTTGACCTTCACTTGTGCTCTTTTCAGTTTTTTGTATTCGGTTGCTATGTTGCTGTTGATTTTCTTGTTGGCTTTGGCAGTTTTGTTTGTTATGACACTGTTGTTGCTGCTGTTGTCAACATTCTTGTCACCAACAACAAGGAACTTGACCATTGTTGCAGGCATTGTGTCAAGAAGAATGTTGACTAAAGTAGGCTTAATGACTGAATTCCTTACGACATGTACTTGATTGCCTCCATTTCTTAATTTGCTTGAAAACCATTTTTGTCAATCATGGATCTGTGTTGCCAGAGTGGGAATACATCTGGAGAGAGGTGCTATATAAATTTATGATTGAAGTTACAGTTGTTTGGAACTTAATTGCTTAATTAAGCTCTCTTTATTTCGCATTGGTTCTATGGTCAGTTTTTAGGCTGTGTGTTGTCTTTGGAACACTTTGGCTGTGAACTGGATTGTTAAAATAATGGTGTCTTATTATGTTTCTTTTTTGTAGCTAAAGACTTGATTAGTAAAGTTCTCCAGGTTAAGATAGGAAACAGATTTACCGTCGACAAATCGCTCAGTCACGTCTGGCTTCAGGTAACGAGTTAAAATGCTTCAGTGTGAGATGCATTTTTTCAATTTTTTTCAGCTTGCTATTAACCGTCTGTGTATATAAGCACTTTTCTTGCGGCAGTTTTTCAGTGCCTTTCAAAGGTCTTGGCTTCAGATAATGAATTAAAACAGTTGAACTTCAGACGTATATGTTGTTCCAAGTTTTTTTCCGGTTTGCCTTGAGCCAACTCTGCCACTTTACTAATCTTCAATGTCTAGTCTCTCCTTGTATCCCTGCCCTTGTTTCCCTGCCTGAAGCATGCGATCTTCTGGTATGGGTCTTTTAAGTGAGCCACGAATCAAATTGTCTTAAATGGCCTTTAAGGTGACTCACTAAAGCACTGCCTATGCTACCCAAAATGATGCTTAAAAGTCATATTAATGTCTTATTGCAGGCCACAACTGGTATTACTAGACACTGCAGAAAAATTATGCATTCATGTCAAACTGTTGTTCTGTCTTAGCTGACATCTCTTAGAAATGTGTCTTTCAGATTGTGAGGCTGGACTTTTATCTAATGCCACCAACAACGGCGCTATTTAAATATCCAGCTCTTTTTAATCCATTGCATTAGACTGGGCTTCTCCCACAGACTATGATTTTTCAAGTGACTATCGATTGATGCTTTGTACGTTATGATAACGGCGCTATAGAAGTCATTAGCCAGGTCCCTGTTGCACTACTGGATGCAGATCATATCATTGTTGCCTTGTTGCTTTAGGATTACCAGTGCAACCATCATATTGTTGCCTTGTTGTTTATGATTACCAGTGCAACCATCATATCATTGTTGCCTAATTATTTTAGGATTACCAGTGCAACTATCATATCATTGTTGCTTGTTGTTTTAGGATTACCAGTGCAACCATCATATCATTGTTGGTTGTTGTTTTAGGATTACCAGTGTTGGTGTGATCTTCGCAAGTTGGAGTCCCACGTGGGACAGAGATACCTCACCCACGAATCAGACGATGAACGGTGGGAGAAGCACAAAACAGAGAAGAACTTGCCCTCCTGGGAAACATACGGCCACAAAAGCGGTAAGAAAAAACTGATTGGTAAGGCATGTAGGTAAGGTATCTTCTGCACTTATTTCCCAGAAGATAGACTTACCTATTTTGAACACAAAAGTGGCAAAGAAGCTGATAGGGTAAGGTATGTGGGTAAGGCACAGTGATTTTAAATATCTGAACTGTGGAAGATTTTGTAGGATTAGATTAGATTAAACTGGCTTGGATGGATTTAGATTGAACTGAATTACACAGGATAGGATAGGATTAAATTCTGACGGTGGTAGATAGGATTGTTACTCTCCATTATTTATTTAGTTTTTAAACTATTGATTAGCTGATCGATTGACTGATTTCATAATTTACTTGCTTATTGATTTATACTCAGATTTTCTTTTCATTTCAGGGTAATTTCATGCAGGTGGATATCTTGAACTACATGTGGAATTTCTGGACACAAAGACTGTCCTCCCTACCTCCCTTCAATTGTCTTAGAGTGATTGGGAAGTTGGAGAAAAGAAGAAATCTCGTACAAATAATAATAATAAAAAGACGATTTATATAGCGCCGTAATCCCGTCTGGGGCCAAAAACAATGGTACAGTACATGAGTACTGGAGGGAATTAGCAACATTGGAATGTGCATTATAAATGCAAACGTACACTTTCACTATAGGTTCTGTTTTGAATGACTTCGATGAACAAACGTTTTCGCCCTAACAAGTTCCACCTTTTAAGTCCTTGTAGATAGCCATACATGTGGCCCTTTCAGAAAGTTCTTAAAAGGCGCTATGTAAGTGTATTCATACATACATACATAAGTACATACACATATATACATATGTTCATGCATACGCACATGTATCTGTTTCATATATACATACATAATACACATACTCGGATAAACAGTATCTGATGTACCAGTAGACACTAGTGTGGTGATTGTGCCTGTTGACGTAAGCTGGTCAGTAATAAAGGACTTGATCCAATATGCAGTAGATAAATTTTTAATGTCTGGTATTAGCAGACACTAATCTGACCAAGACTTAGTTAAGAAGAGGGGTTATATGCTCATGTTTGGACATATCAGTTATGGCTATAGCCAGAGTTCTCAATATGGAGTTTCTGCATGTTTGACTTTGTGATACCAATCAGAAGCAAGTTACAGTAGTCAAGGCGACTGGAGACCAATGCATTCGCCAAAGATATACTTGAAAACGTGGGCACATAAGGCCTGTATTCTGTGCATGTCATAAATATACATGTATGACGACACAAATACCATTCACTTAGTGAAAAACACAGCTGAATCAAAAATAATACGCAAGTTACGAACAGCGTTAGATAACTCAACAAGTGAGTCGCCGAGTTTGAAAGATTTAATTTGAACTTCTTAAGTGACTGTGGAGTGGTATGGGTGTAGATTTTGCCCCTAATCCCGATTGGCATGAAATTTACCCGAAGATAGCTCTCCAAATAAGTAGTCCAACGCGCCTATTCTCGACTTCCGCAAACGATCCTGCGACTTTCTATGAATTTTTTAAGTTCCAACAAAACTAATGGAAAATGGCTGGTCTTTACACAAATTACGGAAGTGGCCATCTTTCCAAGGATGTTTGAACTCAATCGGGATTAGGGGCAAAATCTAAACCCGTAACTAAAATTCACAATGCAAAACAGATTATGTAGCTATCAAAAAGAACAATTGATCAACAGGGAAAATATGACCAGAAATTAAATTCTTAACATTCGGGTAGGTCAGTAACATGTATGACTTTAGATGCTTCAGTTTCAAACGTTTACTGGGTGACTATAGACCTTTTGTCTGTTTAATAATAAAGAAAATAATAATAACAACAACAACAATCATAACAGTCATAATCATTGAAATATTTAATCTTTCTCTGTTTGAAAGCATTACTTGTTTTATCTTCACTGCATAAGTTCGCAGTGACCTCGGATATAAAATAGTTCTTAGGGGTTAAAAAGAAAGGAGGAGTGTAGGCAAAGAGGTAGGGTAGGAAATGAGGGCGAGTAGGCAAAGAGCAAGGGTAGGCAGTGATTTTAGAGGTATCACGACAAATCGTCTACAGACATTTCGCCGACCGATATTTCGCCCACTATGACGTTCCGTCTACAGACTTCGTCTACGGGACTATTTCTTTATTTTTAACAGTAAATGTTGTTTCTTTGATAGAAGGAAGCGCGTGGACAGATGTATTTCCGGTGAAAAATACAGGGTGGCGCAATAAAAATGGGACCGCTTCGTGAAATCTTGTGTAATGTTTATCAAATTATGTTTTGGGCGATTTCTTAAACTGAAAATTGTTCATAATCAGTAAATCAACGTATAACGTACGACGTCACTATTTCGTTAACTTCCGTTCGCCATCTTCATAGTTTACTTCACTTTCAGTTTTTACTTCTTTAGAAAAATACCAAGATAACGGCAAATGTCTGTAGACGAAATGTCGTAGACGAAGTCTGTAGACGAATTGTCGCGGTACCGATTTTAGGCGAGGAGTAGCAGTTGGCAACTATAGGTACGGGGTGAAACTAGTTAAAGGGTGACGGTGGACAGGGATGGAGGTGTGATGAGTTATTGCGTGGTCCTTATGGCCAGCGGATGATGTTTCTGGTAATTACAATGTGGAGGGGTAATTCAAAAGGGGTTAATTGCAACGTTCCGTTTTAGCCGAACAGATGTGGACGAGTGGATGATTTCGGGTGATGGCGATTACAGTCATTCGGCTTGGATTTCCAGCCGCCAGGGTTTACACCCCCCAGTCCTCTGGCATGCCCCAGATTCTCTCTCCTATCATCACCCCTCGTCTTGTTCGTCCAGCGACCCTTGTCCTCGGAGCACATATGGCGAGCGAATCACTGGGGAGGGGCCACTTCGATGGGATTAATAGTAGGAAACTGGGTAAGGTTGGCTAGGAAAATTACTGGGTAGGCTTACTGTATAGACAGGCGTATGGTTGGCCGCTATTTAAAATATTTATTTTATGCGTTTATTTTATGTAGATAATTATCATTTATAGGTGGAAATTATCTCCCAGGATTTGGAAAAACCTATATTAGGAGAATCATACGATAATATTTATTAACCCAAGCGACGTCCGAAGCGGGGTTGCGTTTTTGTGACGATCTACATCACATAAACGCACGAAATAAATATTTAAACATAACGTTCCGTGGATTTCTGTCCTTTCTTTCTTTACTGCCCACATATCTACACCAATTCGTCCGACCTTTATTTTATCCAGGCTTCAGAATGGCTTCCAGTATATTTCTTCAGCGCTCTGTAAAATAAGTCGAGGGAACTAAGCTTATTCACAACATAGATTTAATATCTATGATTCACAAGCGCTAAGTCAAAACAAAATTGACGAGGCGCGTGTGTCAGATGCGCTTTTACAAAGAAGACATTTTCCATCGTTTTTTGGGAACATGTTTTGGTTCCGCAGTTTTTCTCATTCCATCCTGCTATTGCTTTTTTGACTCACACTCGCTTTACATACACTCCGAATGTCTGCCAAACACCCACACAGACTAGCCTACCTGCCTATCTGTCGATCTACTTACTTACATACCTACCTACCTACTGACTGTCTACGCACCTACTTACTCACTCTTTCAATCCGGACATGGATTTATCAATGCTCTTTTTGACTCACACGCTGGTCGACAGAAAGACAAGATTGCGTCGAACGGGAGGAGGAGGAGAGAAGAGGGAGGAAGGGGACGGGCGACCTCTTGGCGTCGCTCCCAGCGGGGTTTCGGTGACGCCAGGCCCGTTGCCCAATTGTTCGGCCCGTCACCCGATCTTCCGACAGACGCCAACCCCAGTCAGCCCCAGCCGGGCAGCCGCTCGCCCCCTGGATAATGTCTCCTTAGACGTCAAACGGGCACTCCGCCGTGGCTCTCTCCCCAGGGGGCGCTGGCTGACGATCGGTGCGGATTGTTTATTTTTCCGCGGGATTGGTTATTGTGCGGCTGAAGGTTTTTTCTCTTCCTCTATCTACAAGAAGAGAACGAGAGAGACGGATATATATATATATATATATATATATATATATATATATATATATATATATATATATATATATATATATATATATATATATATATATATATATATATATATATATATATATATAAATAGAGTGAGAGAAAGAGAGAGAGAGAGAGAGAAAGAAAGAAAGAGAAAGAGAGCGGAGAGAGAGAGGAGAAAAACAGAGAGACAGAGACAGAGAGAAATAGAGAGCGTAAAGACAGTGAGCGAAAGACACAACAAGATAGAGAATCACAGAGAGAGAGAGAGAGAGAGAGAGAGAGAGAGAGAGAGAGAGAGAGAGAGAGAGAGAGAGAGAGAGAGAACGGTAGAGAGATATGGGGGGAAAGAATTAGAGAAAGACATAAAGAGAGGAATGAAAAGAGAGGGGATGGAGGGAGAGATAAGAATTAACATGTGTTCGTGTCGGTGACGCACTAAAACCAGGGAGACAGAGAAAGAGAACAATCAGATGAGGGAGACAGCGAGATAATATGTGTGTGTTGGCGTCGGTGATGCACTAAAATCAACACAAAATTAGCTGTGGGTCGGCCGAAAGTCATACGCTTAATTAAGGACCTCCATGGCGTGACATCACTCGGCAAAAGATCGATAATTAAAAAGCGCTTACTGCTTCATTATCAGCTGAAATCTTTTGTTCCGTCACATCACCCTACGACGTTTTTTCTGCGCTTTCTTAGTCTCATTCCCCGGGTCTTCAACCCTCGGGCGGGTTGTTTCGACTCTAACGTAGCTACTCAGATATACGATAGGGTTGCGTGGGAAAACGAAACTGCAAAAGGACCCTAGATGTAAAGGTGCTTACCCCTGTGAAAACTGAACAATTATTCCCTTACTTTCGAACTGCGGCTCGAATGTCCGGCAAATTGCAAATGAACCCTCGATGTTGGGAAGTACTACTCCTGAGAAAACGGACAAGCGGTGACAACTTACTACATTGCTGGCTGAACTGAGCCTCGGGTGACAGATAAATTGCTAATGAACCGCTTAATCGTGGGAACAGGAGATGCGACCACAACTTCCTAACTTTCCAAAAACGGATCGGTTTTGCTGGTTGATTCCGCCAAATTCTTCAGCTGAACTGATTGATTTTTAAGTAACGCTCATACGTGACAGTCGTAGCTATACTAGCTTGTTTAATGAAACGATCAAAATAATTGTTGTTCTGTTTCAACGCAAGACGACTTTTATTATTATTATTATCGTTTTTTTTATTTAATATTATTTTTTAAAATTTTATTATTATTATTATTATTATTATTATTATTATTATTAGACTAGTTGTAATCAGAAACTTATATCGCGCTAGTTTATGAATTAATCTCAAAAGCGCGAGTAACTGAAACAAATAAGTCTTCGATTGTTTGTGAAATGAAAAAAGAGAAAGTGAAGGGAACCTAATCCTATATTATAACACCGTATGACACCAATCTTGTAACACCGTATGACGCCATTCTTATAACACCTTATGACACCAATCTTATAACACCGTATGACACCAATTTTATAAAACCGTATGACACCAATCTTATAACACCGTATAACACTATGACACCAATCTTATAGCACCGTATGACACCAATCTTGTAACACCGTATAACACCAATCTTATAACACCGTATGACACCAATTTTATAACACCGTATATATGACACCAATCTTATAACACCGTATGACACCAATCTTATGACACCGTATAACACCAATTTCTATATGATCTTAACACCTTATGACACCAATCCTATAGTCTTATCCCAGTCCCTAAATTCTGGCATACAACTTATTTTCTAGAAATGGTATAAACTTTTCAGTTGCTCTACGGCCCTCTTAGAATTCCCATTCACCATGCTACACCCTTTCCAACTCTAAATGTAGGCTAACTGGGATCGCTTGATAACAAAATCAGTCCAATAAGTCAGATTCACAGGTAAGGGGTTGCTGGACGACGAGACAACCGGGTGACCTTGGCAACGAACACATCGTAATCGTAATCGTAAGCTCGAGATTTCTACAGCGCCTAACGAAGCCAGCTTATTCTCAGGTGCTCAGTCAAAACGAAATCGACAGGCAGAAAGGTTTGGTTCCAGGTCAAGATCCATCGCTTCTTATACTTGATGTAATGCGGTCCAGGAACTCTGAACACGGTCTCTGCTAGTAACAATGGATGGATATCTGTTGATTAGGCTCTACGTGTGTGCGGGAGCATACCACAGAAAGCCGTGTACAGTTACATTTACATTTACACCATTGGAGACTTTTCTAGTTATCTGAGCATTTCTTGATAATTGATGTTTTTCTGCTCTTAATGACATTTAACATTGCGCATGCTAACGCAGAGAACGCGTTTTATCAGTTTTCGAAGCAGCGCTGTATAAATCCGAAATACAAATTAAAAATTACAGTTGCTGAGTGAGTTGAATGACCTCATTCGAAGGGTCAAAGTCAAATGTAAATGTAAATGTACACGATTTTCTATAGCGACCGTATAGCCTCGACCCTGCTCATTTTTCAACGAATTAATCGGATATAAGATCCTTCACCACCGTGTGCTTCTGAGTAGTTAGCTACGTTGCAATCGATTACTAAAAATACTGTTGGGGATGACAAAAATCGATGACAGACCTAGCGATTAAATCATTACAAGCTGGGAAGGGGTGAGCCTAGTTGCGTAAAGTTGAGGAGTTTACTAGTTGTGTCTTTTTGCTGCAACTGATGTTTGATGCTGCTTATCACGCATACTTTTCGTAGGCGGTCAACAGCGGTTTGATTAATGGAAAAAACTCGCTGACGAGGCCCCAAGCTCATCGCTCTGTACTAAAACACCCTTTTAGTCTGTAGGTAAACAACTCAGAGGGGTTTCTCCCCGATGGGCCGGGCAGAGGGTCGCTTCTCGCTGATGAACATCGGTTACTGATGTTTGTCGGCGATGTGGTTTTTGTACGGATTGGAGACAGGGTCTTGAGAATGTAAGACATCGCAAAAATGGAGACATTGCTCATGTATGCATGCATATGTGTGTATGTGTGTATGAATTTATGTATGTATGTATGTATGTATATATGAATGAAAATATAAGTATGTATATAGCCTTATGTATGTATGTATGTATGTATATATGCATGTATTTATGTATGTATGTATCTAACTATGTATACATGTGTGTAACTGTTGCATACTTACACACTTACATACACAGTTACATAATCTATGTAATCTATATACATACATACTTACATAATCTATGTACTGTATGTAACTATGAATGCATGTATGTATGTAACTATGTCTTATTCTGCATTGCATATACGTATATTAGATAGTATGGAACAAATTCGACGGCCCAGGAGCTAATTCTGACTACCGACCAGCGATCCATAAAAGGTCCTACATACATACATACATACATACATACATACATACATACATATATAAATACATACATACAAACATACATACAAATATACATACATATACATACATGCATATATAAATACATATACACACATGCATCCGGGAGAAGCGCACATCTGACGCCGTCGACGTCACGATCCGAGGGATCCTTTCAAATTCGATCGTCTTGTCACGATTCAAATTTCCAGCTTCGCAGTTATGATGTACAGAGCGGACGACGGTTTAATTTCAATCTCTTGTGCCGCCGAAGATCGCTTTAGACATCGCACACCTGCTCTGCTTCGGCTGAGAAGAAGAAGAAGAAGAAGAAGAAGAAGAAGAAGAAGAAGAAGAAGAAGAAGAAAGAAGGAGGAGGAGGAGGAAGAGGATTAGGAGGAGAAGGAAGAGGAGGAAGAGGAGGAGAAGGAGAAGAAGAAGAAGAAGAAGATGATGATGATGAAGGAGAAGGAGAAGAAGAAAAAGAAGAAGAAGAAAGAAGGAGAAGGAGGAGGAAGAGGAAGAGAAAGAGGAGGAGAAGGAAGAGAAGAAGAAGTAGTAGTAGTAGTAGTAGAAGAAGAAGAAGAAGAAGAAGAAGAAGAAGAAGAAGAAGAAGAAGAAGAAGAAGGAGAAGATGAAGGAGAAGAAGATGAAGATGAAGAAGATGATGAAGGAGAAGGAGAAGAAGAAGAAACAGTATATGTGGCAGAAGATGTGTAGGAACTAAAATTTAGTCAGTCAGTGCATATGTGCATAAACATACATACATACATACATACATACATACATACATACATACATACATACATACATACATACATACATACATACATACATACATACATACATACATACATACATACATACATACATACATACATACATACATACATACATACATACATACATACATACATACATACATACATACATACATGCATACATACATACATACATGTGTTTATGCATATACAGAAGCTCAAGACTTCGTTCACTTGTCATCACGCAGGACTGACGGAGATTACTTTTAGAAAGGGGTCTAAGCCTTTGCGTTCCGACTACAGGGAGTTTTAGGGCGCGTCGTAGGCTCCTCCAGAGGAGTCCCGGGACGAAGCCTTGACCATCGACAAATTTGGATTGGCTCCCCGTACTTGCCTTTTGCTTCCCAGCTGACGCCGGTACCAAATTCTACTGCTTGGTGACACAGACATGTGACCGTGAACAACTTGTCCAGAGTCGCGACACGGAGTCCGCTCAGCAGACTGTAAACCGCAATCGTTGAATGACGTATCAAGCGCGCTACCGGATAGACCACCGTTCATTGATGATATCTTTTCTCAATGCATATACTTGTATTGTATTTGATAACTTATATAGCGCTTCTTACAGAACAAACTACTCAGAGGCTCTTCCAGCATGAGAACCCCTGGGAAATAAGAAAGTATTTAAACAACGAGCTGACTGAGCTCTATCACCAACAGAGACCCTTGCACGAAGCAATAGCGGAAGTTCATTCCATAGAGATGGGCCAACAACAGCAAAAGCCCTCTGCTGCGCAAGCGATGACTTAACACGAGGAACAGATAGATCCAGACGATCTAGAGAACTTAGAGGACGGGATGAAGTACTGAGGTGTGGAGGCCGAATAAGATACTCATTTCCCAATATGTATCTTATTATAGAAATAAAAACAATATGGTCATTTATATTGCGCCTTAACACAACCCAGTTCGAAGGAAAGGGCAACTGCATGCCTCAACAGGTTAAAAAAGTACAGTCAAAGGGGGGTCCCTATACAGAAGCGTTTCCTAGACGAGTGTCGATTGGCAACTGACGGGCAATTCACAAGAGAACACTCGAACAGGTTGTAGTACCCGATAGAGGGCGTAGATAGACATCAATCGTCTTCGGTACGCATGCGCCATTGAACAAACGGATGTCAATCAGTTTGGGCGTCACGTTGCCAAGTGGGCGTGTCCAACTGAGACGGAGCCCTACTCCGCAGCAGCATGGCAGCTCTGATGAATGCTATAGCTTATGCCAAAGCAGCTAATCGCTTTCTCTGTCTGTCTGTCTGCCTCTCTGTCTGTCTGGGTCTGTGTTTGCCTATGTGTCAGTCCACGCACTCTCGTTTTAGTTCTCTGTTCATGGCTGTCTATTTGTCTGCCTCCTTGTACCCGCTTCTCTCTCCCTTATCACTGGTGATGGTTTTCTATCTCCATGTCTGTCCCTCTGCGTGCTTCTCTGAAATTCTGTGTTTCTCCCTCGTTTTGCCTGTCTGTCTGTCTGGTCTGTCTATCTGTCACTGCCTATGTCTGTCTGTCTGTCTGTCTGTCTGTCTCTCTCTCTCTCTCTCCCTTACGCGAGAAAGCGAGAAAGTCATTAGAGTCGTTGTCTGTTTTCGCCATCATCCTATCGGACGCTGTGCCTCTCTCTTAGACCAACAGGCGGCGCATTGTTAGGTACCAAAACGACCAACCGTAGCCGACAAAAGATCGACGGGGATCGTCGTCGCCTCGTCGTTGTCGCTTCTGTCCCCCCGCTTTAAATAAAACACGGTGCAAAAAGCCCCGAGATCCAGACGAGTGTCGCAAAGGCACCGGGTCAGGGTAACCGCTTACATACCTACGCAGTTAACGTATTCGTGAGTCGAAGCCTTCATAGGCGGCACCAATATGGATTACTAAATAGAGTGCCTTCAGTGAAAGATGTGCTTACAGGTACTAAATAGGTACTTAGGTATGTCGAAAAGTCGACTAAACGGGGTACTTCGCTCTAAGAGATGTTGAGGTACTTCACTGATACTAGCAAACAGACTATTGTACTTTCTGTATCAAAGGTGTTGCGGTATTAAACAGATAGAATCGGAGGGATTGCTACACATGGTACCTTTAGAAGTGTTGAGATACTGCACAGGTAATAGCCAACGGACTACTAAATACTATAGAGTACTTTGTGTATGGACTACTAAATAGAGTACCTTCTGTCTCAGAAGTGTTGAGATACTGCACTGGTAGTAACGAATGGAGTACTGAATAGAGTACGTTGTGTCTCAGAAGTGTTCAGATAATCCGCACTGATAAAATCGAACAGCACGTAAATCAATTATTCGAATCGCACTCGGATTTATTGATTTTAAGAACCGCGGTTGGTATTTTTTGCTGTTTCAATACCTTTACGCTAAGCTCATACATACGATCATATTTTAATGGTGTCTGCAGAAACGCATAACCGAAAGGAGAAATTTCGGAATAATCTGTGCCTTTGAAACGTCAATCACATCAGAAAGGAACCGAATGCAACACCTTATTTGTATGTTTCAAACTGAACTGCTCTTGATATTTTAATTTTTAACGTTTTCGTCTGAATTTTAATATTTTAGTAAGAAATCAGCCAACCTTTCTTGAAAATGCTTTTCGTAGCCAATGGTACTTAAAGCATAGAATTCTATAACATCTAGGAATAGCGAGTACTTAGTATGACGAGTACTTATGTATAACAAGTATCATTGCATATACGAAAGTATGTCGGTTTGGCACGTCGTGAATTGCATACAGTAGGTGAAAGTAAAAACTATTGGATGAATATTTGCAGTTGGACTGTCGCAGTAGCAATCGACAGAAGTTTGAACCGAGAAAGTGAAGATCAGTGCAGCCGACGAGAGGTTAAAACTGATGTTTAAAGTGAGTTGATTGGCGCGTATCGATAGAATCTCACAGCTGACCTTAGTTAGACGTTCACGTGAAATTGATCTGCTGGCCTATCGATCTACTGAAGTTATTTTGAAGTGATCATCCATGTTCGATAATCAGAACAAACTGCGAATTGCGAAAAGAAAGATTAAGTCATTATAACATAAAACCAGGAGATCAACAGAACTGCTCTCCATATATCATCAACACAAAAACATGTACGCGTCTTACTACACTTCGTCTGAAAGACCTCTGTATTATGGTAAGTTTATTAGTCATTACATATGTATTGTATGTATCCTATGTATGTATATGCATATATATAATGCATCTAATCTAATATAGTCGAAAAGGCGAGTTTTAAGTTTTGCTGTGAACGATTTAAAAGAAATGACATAAGGCATAGAACTGGGCAGTGAATTCGAAAGCTTTGGACCACCCATGGCACCGAAAAATCCTGCGGGCCCAACACTGTTTTTGGTACGAGTCATGCTTAACTATTTAACTATTTAATTATTTAACTATTTAACTAATAATTAAGAGTCAACGTGTCGGTTGCTTCAAAGAAAGCATATATTCATATACGTGTGTATGTATGCATGCATGTATCAGCACACTTGACATAGCGCCTTTAACTATACCTCCAAAACTATACTTACATACATTGTACAAAAGGCGCTATATTAAGGGTCGACACACAGAGCTGTATTGTACCAAGACACTTCTGTTGCGCCTATAGAAATGTAACTGTACATTCCCACATGTTGTTTATTGTTTTCATCCTCTCGAAGGTGAAACGTGTGCGTGTATTCTTACTTAGATAAAAACTCTGTTTTTATATATGTTGTGGTTTGTGATGTAACAACGGATCAAGCTATAGATATGGCTCCATATAAAGGTAAGGTAGGTTGGCAGGCTATTAAGGTAAAAGGCACACGTCGCATATAAGTTAGGGTATATTTTATTTACAGCAGGCCATACATGCCTGCAGAAGGATAGGTATAATGACATAAGGTAAGGTATATGATATAAAAGTAGACTGGTATGCTATATAGTAGGCCTATATAAAAGTCATAATTGTATTATGTAATGCAGATGGTACATAAGATAAGATATTTGGTATAAGGTAAGGTATGCTGACATAAGGTATAATGTATGACTTATTAAGGTATATTTGGTATAACGTAAAGTAAGGTATAATGGTATAAGGTATACAGGCATAGGAAGTATAAGGAAGACCCTAAGCTATACTGGTAAGGTAAGGTATAATGGTATAAGGTATACAGGCATAGGAAGTATAAGGAAGACCCTAAGGTATACTGGCAGGTATGTTATAAAGTTGAGCGCCATTAAGGCCCGATTATTATATGTATACTTAGTATTTTTGTGCATCACTTTGTGCCCATTGCTGGCCCTTATAAAAAAATGAAGAGAGAAACCTCTAGCAGCGCTCAGTTTCTGAAATTCAGGACGCAGTAGAGCCGCTTCCATAAATTTCTGTAATGTTTTCTCAAAGACTTTGCAGGCCATCAAGGCTAGAAAAGTTTTGTTTTGAATTTTTTGTGTCGCAATATTATGTCATTGATTAATGTTCAACTCAAGACGTTTCTCCTACTTGCTGGTTTTCGTTAAAATTTGAAACTTCTATGGGTTAGGGGAGATTGCGATTACTCGCCCCGGGGCCAATATATCTAGCTATATGCCACTGCTGTAGTTGGATAGTTTTTTGATTAAGCTTAAATGTATGAAGAGCATATATGCCATTGTAATTGTAATTTAAAATTTGTATAGCGCCACTTCAAGATAAACCCATCAGTGGCGCTCTCTGCGCAATGGTTTGTAAACAACTGTGTTATCTTTACTTTTTACCTTTTTAAGATAAAGTGTTTGGTATCAGGCAAAGTATGAGGTAAGGCAGGTGAGGTGTGTGGTTATAATCGTAAGTTCTTATTTATGTAACGCCTCATCAAAGTAAACCATCATGAGGCGCTCGTTACCTTAATTAGGACAGCTGAAGGCTTGGCCAAATGCTCTAACAGTTTAAACTGTAACAACTGCGATTGACAGATTTATAAAGCGTCGTTGGGGACAGACTAATAACATTAACTAGAGCTAACATTTGCCGAACGAAATGAGGAGTACCCTTTCTCAGGGTTTCACAAATTGCTACTCTCTAGCTATCAAGATCTGCACTGGGCCACCCAGGCAGTTATGGTTCCAAAGAGTATTAAATATATCAGTCTGCGATTGATACCGCATGTGATATTGCAGTCTTGCACTCGCCAATGAAATTTATGTAAGCGAGCGCTCTTAAAAGTCATCTCTTTTCGGAGCAGAAAGATTATGGAAGTTGCTTCAGCTTTAGCGCTCTTAAAATTCATCTTTATTTGAAGCAGAAAGTTATGGAAATCACTACTTTGCGTTTTTTAAAAGTCGTCTTCATTCGAAGCAGATATTCGTGAACCAACCAGAACGCTTCTGATATACTGCTTAACAATGACTGTGACTTAAAATATGGAAAGATGCTTTTATTTGGTAAAAACAAAACAGAAAACTGTCCCACAATTGGCTACACTCTGTAACCTACAGAGAGACAGCGTATATATCTTAAGTTCCAAGCCTATAAGCGACTGTGTAGCTAATTAAACTTGCTGTCTGCCTGTCTGAAATTGATATGTTCATGCACATGATGTTATCGAGTTTTAAAACATAACTGTAAAAACGAATTCTGTCCGAATCGGTTCAGTGCTTTACCAGACATCACTGGTAATTACTCTGCCACATAGTGTGGCCAAAACGTTGCAGAGTAAAGCCAATATTCAATTAAGACTAAGTCTCCAAGTTTCCACGATTAAGTTAACTTATTACTCAACAAGACAACACTGTAACGCATCGCATCACAATAGCCTACGTAAGCCTTGCACTGGATTGCATCGCCTCTCAATCCAAACGCCTTACATGGCACTCATGACATTCATTCCTCAAGTGATCGCCGGAATCATGTCTAGCCTAACATGGTACACGTCTTTCTATAGCGAGCATATGGCCTTGACCCTGCTCATTTTTCAATGATTTAATCGGGTGAGAGCCTTTACCACCGCTCCCCGTTTGAATGGGCGTCACGCCATTTAAGGTCCCCATGCACGGACCGTGCTATAGCTAGAGATTCAAATCTCTGAATAAAGCCACGACCAGGACGCGAACCGGCATCCTCACGCACAGAGGCGCCTTGATGTACGCGTTAACCAATGCAGCTATCCAGTCGATTAGTCTATAGTTCAAATGGCGTCACTTCTAACGGTGTTGGGTTTCCTTCAGCTTTGTGCATCCATTATCATCCAGTCTAGCGTCATCTTTTTCAGCCTTTTGTCTTCCATCTATTCTCTCCTAGGTGTATTGTTTGTTGTTGTGCTTTGTTCTTTGGTTATTCTGAGAACTTCTCCGCTTGGTTTCTGCTCTGTCCAGCTGACTTTTCTGTGTCTCCATCCCAGACGCCGATATCCAAAACTGATACTTGTTGCATCGACTGTGATTGATTGAATTGATTGGATTGATTGAATTGAATTGAATTGATTGATTGATTTATTGATTGATTGTGATTTATTTGGAAAGACTCGGTTCTTTATTACTAGGTCGCCGAAATTTTTTTCCAAGTGCGCAACAAAAACTGGAATACGACGAACAGTAATCCAGAACTAAAATCTGAAACTTTATTTTATACCATGTACACGTAAACCAAGTTAACATATATATATATAATATATATATATATATGTATATATATATTCATCAATATGAAAAAATTGCACAAACTAATGTATAAATTCATTAATTTATTTTCCAAGTGACGTGTGCCTTGTTCAAAATATTATGGAATTATGAACAATGACTGTGTATTCATACAAAGTTTCATATATCTATTCTTAGTTTATTTATAGTTATGAATATATTCTTATGAGATATAAACGTGGTCCATATATGGCGCACGCGTGCAACTGTTTATTGCTCCGTCCAGTATTTGTCCACAGATGAGAAGGTGAAAAATTACTTATTTTATTTTGTGGTGAATTTAATTTAAAATTACGCCATAACCGAACTCTGCGTTTGATGCAGTGTCTTCCTCTGCTTCCAACAAATAAGGAAAGTTTTAGATGAATCTTAGGCCTAATCCAGTCCAACCTTACAGTAGCACGTGTCTGATGAATACGCAGGGGCGTTGGTACGCTTTTCAGAGTGGGGGCCATTGACCAGTGACCGATCCAGTCACCCAGAAGTTTTGCAAAGGGACCGAGTGTAAACAAAGAGGTACTTTTTTGTCGAAAACGTTTTGACGACCGTTTTTAGTCGTTAGCAAAACTTGTGATGTTTTGTTTTTGATCCCAGACGCCAATTAAGGAATTTCTTCAAATTTTTGTTTGACTAATTTCACGTGTAACGCTTGAGTTTAGCCATACCCAAACTTAGATACTTAGCCATACCCAAACTTAGGCATTTATGGCCATATTTATATTTAGGTACTCAACCATACCCAAATTTAAGCACTTAGCCATACCCAAACTTATAAGACACTTAGCCAAACCCAAACTTAGACACTTAGCCATACCCCAACTTAGGTACTCAACCATACCCAAACTAAGGTACTTAGCCTAACCCAAACTTATAAGCACTTAGCCACACCCAAACTTAGGCACTTAGCCATATCCAAACTTAGCACTTAGCCATACCCAAACTTAGGCACTTAGCCATACCCAAACTTAGGCACTTAACCATACCCAAACTTAGCACTTAGCCGTACCAAAACTTAGGCATTTAGCCATACCCGAACTTAGCACTTAGCCATATCCAAACTTAGCACTTAGCCATACCCAAACTTAGGCAGCCATACCCAAACTTAGGCACTTAACCATACCCAAACTTAGCACTTAGCCATACCCAAACTTAGGCAGCCATACCCAAACTTAGGCACTTAACCATACCCAAACTTAGCACTTAGCCATACCCAAACTTAGGCAGCCATACCCAAACTTAGGCACTTAACCATACCCAAACTTAGCACTTAGCCATACCCAAACTTAGGCAGCCATACCCAAACTTAGGCACTTAACCATACCCAAACTTAGCACTTAGCCATACCCAAACTTAGGCAGCCATACCCAAACTTAGGCACTTAACCATACCCAAACTTAGCACTTAGCCATACCCAAACTTAGGCAGCCATACCTAAACTTAGGCACTTAACCATACCCAAACTTTATTTCGTTTGAGCTAGAATTAAGAGAACTAGACACATCTCTGGGCCCCAGAGTTTCCAGAGGGGCCATGCTACTGCCTATTTATAAATACTGACAAGCGACAAGCCACAATATTCGCTATAATTAGGCTTGTGACGTCATACGCTGGTTCCTTCCTTGGATCGATGATCTTGTGTCAACAGACGTTGATGAATCGGAGTTATTTTTCGATTTTTCATGTCGAAAACTTCGGGTAACGTTGCAAGTTTTGTTTAAAATTGAGACCGGTTTTAAATCAATCTTATTTTTATTTTAATTATATTTTAATAATATATAATAGTTAGTGGGTGGAACTTTAAGAGACAGTGGTCGTGCCCCTCTTTCCCGCCGATGCCGACTCCCTTGGCGTGATGTACATGTTAGACACGTGTGTGTCGTGTTGTATACATAGACAGACAGATGAGGCGCTATACAAAGAGAGGGTTTTGTCCGGAGTATTGAACTAGACGGCGAATCTTGTAATTAAAAGATGCCCAGTAAGACGAGGATGATGGCGTTTTGTCATTTCCGGAGGTTCGTGTCTGTCCAGATTAATTCCGCCATTGCAGGAATACGCTGCGCGTGCGGCCCAGGTCATGGCGGACTAGTAAGTAAGTAAGCAAGTAAGTAGCCTATAGCTGCGTGAAGCCAGTTAGGCTGTACTGTCAAACCGCTCTATCGTAAGCCTACTCTTTGTGAAATGCATAAAAGCAGAGGTGGGTGATTTCGAATTTTATTCGCGTCGACGCTGATTGAATGAAAAAGGTATGTTGTATGTACAGGAAATTATATGTATGCGTGATGTGTCTTAGGCTTGTAGGCCTATGTGTTTCCTAGGCCTGTGTGTGTGTGTCCTAGGCTTGTACGAATAAGAGGGCTGCAGATTTGCAAGTTGGCAGGGCTCTGCGTGTGTTCGCGAGCTAGCCACTCGCGACACTTCTAGTTATATGAGCAAAGTTTATTAACGGATAAATGTTCTGTGCTTAATGACAATTAACACTGTTGAGTTTAGCACAGAGAGTGTCTCTGATTAGTTTCTCAGGGAGAGGCGCTATACAAATTTCTGATTACAATTACAACTGGAAATTGTTCATTCATTTGACGTGAAACAAATACAGGCTTCTTGTGTAGCCAACTAAACTAAAGCACATTAAGTTTCAATGGTTTTGCTGGAAATTTTCCGTTCAGTTCAATTTAAAACATTTCCAGGCTTTTTCCATGTAGCCAATTAGACAATCGAGCAGTAAATTTCCATGGTTTTTTCCCGCTGAAAACGCGTTACTCAATTTTTAACTGAAAAACGATTCTGTCGGACTGAAATTGACGTAAGTAAGTAAATATATTCTTTATTAACCAATAGCTAATCGCACATCGGTTTACAAGTATTTAAGAACACAAAAAATACTTAATATGCATACAACATCCTAACAATAAAACATTTACGCGTTAAATTATCAGCGGGAGGAATAATACGGTCATGGGTGTGGGGCCGTAGGGAATAACTGAGGGTTTTAACTGGCGGGAGTAGCTGTTGTAAGACACGGTTTTGGGTTGCTCAAGATTGCTTTAGTGTAGTTTAATTTCTCTTTGTCAGCAATAACTGCTTCCAATCTTTTACTTTTCACGCAAATTCTAGTACCTGTACTGCCGAAGCAAGTATGATACGAATGCAACTTCGTTGCCTATTTCTCAGACTATTCGCTAGGCCTAGGCCTAGTAGGAACTATTTAGCAGTATGCAGTATGAACTGCTGCTGGTTCACTAGGACTAGGTTTGAACTGCATTGCGAATGGTTTGGTAGGACTAGGTTTAAATTGCATTGCGAATGGTTTGGTAGTACTAGGTTTGAACTGCATTGCGAATGGTTTGGTAGGACTAGGTTTTGATTGATTGATTGATTGATTGATTGATTGATTGATTGATTGACTCTTTATTGATCCCAAATTCAACATATCAGGTTACACATAAAACGTACAGTTTGCCAGGATACAAAAGGCAAACCCAGAAGGGACCAGGGTCCCGCTTAAATAGGGTCACCTATTAACATCAGTGACGTAAGATGGCAATCGAAATGTAAACAAAGCAAAGGTTTGAACTGCATTGCGAATGATTTGGTAGGACTAGGTTTGAACTGCATTGCGAATGGTTTGGTAGGACTAGGTTTGAACTGCATTGCGAATGGTTTGGTAGGACTAGGTTTGAACTGCATTGCGATTGGTTTGGTAGGACTAGGTTTGAACTGCATTGCGAATGGTTTGGTAGGACTAGGTTTGAACTGCATTGCGATTGGTTTGGTAGTACTAGGTTTGAACTGCATTGCGAATGGTTTGGTAGGACTAGGTTTGAACTGCATTGCGAATGGTTTGGTAGGACTAGGTTTGAACTGCATTGCGAATGGTTTGGTAGGACTAGGTTTGAACTGCATTGCGATTGGTTTGGTAGTACTAGGTTTGAACTGCATTGCGAATGGTTTGGTAGGACTAGGTTTGAACTGCATTGCGATTGGTCAGTTGCCCGCTCACCCTTGACCAATCACATGCACCCGGAAGCGAAAGGCATTGTGGTCGGACTGGAGTGAATTGGCGCCTTGCGACAACCAGCAGGGCATAAAAGGCTGATGATATCGGCGACAAGCGAACATAAAGGCCAGGTAAAAATCCGAAATCATGTCGTAAATGGCCGGCGCCAGTTAGGTGACAAATCACAGTCTGATGCTATCTTCGAGTCACTTCTGCGCTAACGAAGGGTTAAGTTTACTGTACGAGACGGACAGCTACAAATGACTGTGAACGCAGATTTTGTAGTCAAACAAGAGCGCTGCATCTGTTCGACGCCATCTTTGCAGACGTGTCATAGAAATCTAACAATAGAATTCACCAACGCGATTTATCTGTATGCATGTTCGCGAATATGATTCATTTGTTCTGTGTTAGATCGTCGGATATCTTTATGACAACTCGATTCTTTAGTGTCACGCGCGTACAGTGCGAAGGATATCACATAGAAGTCACCAGAATAGATTAGATGACTTAAATGCTTTTGAGACTTCAAAGTCGAATAAAATGAAGTTAATCGGCCAAAAAGCTGTCACAAATTTATAGGTATCATAACGACAATGTATAGACATAAACTGTCTAGTTCATAAGACACTTACGTTAGCTAGCTAGTTAGTTATGTAGATAGTTGATGAGCGAGTGAGTGAGTGAGACAGTCAGTCAGTCAATCAGTCAGTAAGACATTGAGTGAGTGAGTGAGTGAGTCACTCAGTGAGTCACTCAGTCAGTCACTTAGTCAGTCACTCAGTCAGTCAGTGGTGTTAAAGTTCTTTTAGAACAGAAAGTTCATAACTAAAGGAAACAGTGGACTGATAACTATAGAAGAAGCACCACTAGCTGTCTCCCTCACAGAGGTTTAATTCCTTCCGAGATAATTCACGTGGTTGCCACAGTGAGACAACTTCATATTTGCATCAGTTAGCGAACTACTCAGCTATGAAATGAGTACATTGATCGTACACTTTCGGTGTGAAGAGCAGGCAGCGATAATAACAGACAAACAGACACCCATTGCCACATTTAGGTTCTTTCCAATAACACAACGACGCCCGTCCCTCTGTCACCCGATGCAATCGCAGTGAGACAAAAGTATACGACCCCATTTAACCCCGAGGTCAGATTATAAATACCTCCAGCACTTCTTCCAACATTGCCCCTTCCTTGCTCACTCCCTTCCTTCATCTCTGTCTGTCACCCTCTTTCGACTCTGTTGTTTGGGGGCATGTACCCCTGGGCGTCGGAGGGATAATTGCGGAGAGATCTTCTAGATAATCTAGATTTCGTTATCTTGGGGTCGGATGACGGGGTTGATGCAGGGAGGGTTCAATGGTTGACGCGAGGGCTTCGAAGAAGAAGAGGAGGAGACAGATGTCTCGTTTAGGGGCTCCATTCCGCAATGGGCGATGAGGAGCTAAATGGGGCGGCGATGGACAGAGGAATGGGAGAGACAAGAAAAGCGCAGCTAAAGCCCGATGGTAATCGACGCATTCCTATGGGAGCAATCTAATGTCAATAAACACACGCTCGCACTAGCAACCACACACCTAGACAAGCACATTGTATATATGTAATGAACCTACATACACACGAAATGTAGACCTGGATATATGATATATTTGGGCATACTGCGTTGGGCGCTGTAGATATCTCGAGTTTACGATTGCTGTTACTGATCGCCAGTGTTTTATGCGGACCAGGTATGTGTGCGTATGTGTGTGTGTGTGTGTGTGTGTTTCTCTTTTATGTTGTGTTTCTCTTTTCACTCTCGTGTGTGTGTGTGTGTAGGTGTCTAGGTGTGTGTGTGTCGCTGTATTTGAGGGGACGTGTAGACCTGTAATTTATGCTGTTATATGTAAGTAAGATCTGTATATATTCGTTATAGTCTTATATATAGTCTGACATATATCTGTAATGACTGATTTAAGGTATGTATTAATAGCAGCTAATTTGTTTTAGCAAGTTTTTGAACCATCATTCGTATTATCATAAGCTGCCACCATCATCTTCAAACATCCTCTTTTTATAACTATCATCGCCCTCATCATCATCATCATCATCATCATCATCATCATCATCATCAACAACAACAACATCATCATCATTACCGCTATCACTTGCATTACCAGCCATCGTAATACACCACCATCATAATCACATCGTTGTTCTTGTCGTCGTTGTAGTTATCGTCGTCATCACAATTCTCTTGTAATGCTGCTTTCAGGCAATTTGTTCCGTTGGCCTTTGGACCAAGAGACAGAAGCAGACCACAAGACGTCGACCCACTCCCACACGCCCCACCTTCCTCTTCACCCTTATCCCACTGTCCCACACCACCCGACCCTTCCCCACCCTACTTCAATGCTTCGAGGAGACAGTCTCTACCCGTCGACAACAACGACCCCTCGCCTGGGGCCCGGGGACGACGACCCCTCGAACGGCCTCAGCCCCCCGTCCTTCGGCTTCACACAGGAGCAGGTCGCATGCGTCTGCGAGGTCCTCCAGAACAGCGGCAACATTGACCGACTGGCTCGCTTCATCTGGTCCCTGCCAGCCTGTGACCACCTGCACAAGAACGAAAGCGTCCTCATTGCCAAGGCTGTCGTCAGCTTCCACCGCGGACAGTTCAAGGAACTCTACCGCATCCTCGAGGGCCACCACTTCTCTCTGCACAACCACGCCAAGCTCCAGGGACTCTGGATGCGGGCACACTACCTGGAGGCGGAGCGCCAGAGGGGACGGCCCCTGGGCGCCGTCGGCAAGTACCGCGTTCGGAGGAAGTTCCCGCTGCCGCGGACCATCTGGGACGGCGAGGAGATGAGCTACTGCTTCCGGGAGAAGTCGAGGACGATCCTGAGAAACTGGTACGACGCCAACCCATACCCCTCGCCGAGGGAGAAGCGCCAGCTGGCGGAATGGACGGGACTCACCACGATCCAGGTCAGCAACTGGTTCAAGAATCGCAGACAGAGGGACCGAGCTTCCGAGGGCAAGGACGACGAAAGGTTTGTCACTTCTCCATAGAGCGCTATATAAATCACTGGCTGATTACCACAGGTGAGTCAACCATATGGGGGTAGTTAGGGTCACTCCCCGCAAACAGAGCTATATGAATTGCCAGGACGAAAGCAAGTCCTTCACTGACAGTTGCTCAGCGCTATCGACTAATGCTTATCCATTAGACAGTGACGCTGAATCAATGGAGAATTAATAATGAAGCGGCCATCGACTGATGTCTTGTGCATTATGCAAGGCGGCGCTATAGAAGTCATTGGATTGGATTGGATTAGACTGGATTAGATTATATTAGATTGGATCGGATTAGACTGGATTAAACTAGATTAGATTGGATTGGATTGGATTAGACTGGATTAGACTGGATTAGATTAGATTGGATTGGATTGGACTGGATTGGATTGGATTACACCCGGTCATTCAATGGTCGCTTCTAAGCGAACTCGCTTACTGAAATCACAGTCCTTTGCGTAGAACCTGTCTAGATGGATGAATCTAAAGGAGAAGACATTTAAAGAGACATTAAATCACATCTAAGAAAACACGACAGCATGAGGAGTAATCGTCAAGACGACGCGATGATAATGAATGATTTACGGCATTAGAAGCTAATACTTTATTAGTCTAAAAAGTGGGCATAAATGTAACATAATAGCCAAAATGAAGTTCACGAAGAGTAAAGAGAAATGTTTATCCTTGTAAAAATCAGTCAAAGCAGCTTTCCATATTGAGATTCTGATATAAAAAACGTAAAGCCAAAATGGCAAATACTTAACGTTTCTCTAAAAATTCGACCATTGCCTGAGCTGTCAGTCAAAGATGAGGCTGTCAATCAAACTGTCACGAGTCCAGCCGTATTGTTGAGAAGCCCTCTGGAGGACAGTAAGGGAACAAATCGAGTAGGTTGTTTGTTTTGTGAACGAGAAGCTGGTCTGTCGCGGCAAAGATAATTACACAGGACGTGATTGATCTCGCGACAACAAAGGCGAGGGTTCCGAACCCCGCGCCGAGGGTTGAACTAATTTATCCATGTTCGTCACGGTCCTTTGATCACCGGTTTGATTTTGCCGCTTGACTGACTCTCTGTTTCACTGAGTGAAGACGTAAGGCGGCTAGTTAAGTATGGGAAACGTGGAAAGGAGAGAGGAACAGAGTAAGAGCGAGGGATAGGATGGAAAAAGCTGGCTGAATTGTGGAAAAGAAGGTTGGATTGAGGTGAAAGTATACAGGAAAAGAAAAAAGAATAGGCTAGATGCGAAAGGAGAAAAGAAACTGAAATACAAATAGTCGGAAGGAAGAGTAAAGTTGGGCTATGGAATCTAAGAAGACCTGATAATCGTCGCCTTTGAGAGTATGAGGAACGACGATAGGCGATGTAATCCGCTGCCGAAGGCTCAGGACTCTCTCACCGTCTCGAAGTCCAGTCCCTCGTAGATGGAAGGCGTCCGTTCATCCCTCGAACTGACGGATATGCGCAGGGCAGACATCCGTCTCCCACCGGCCAGTAGCTAGTTGATCCATTCCGTGGATGACGGTCGGTGCCGCTCCAAAGACTCTCTTCGCCCTTGCTCCACCGAATCCAAGATTTCCCGACGAAGACGACTGAGGCTTGACTGTCCAGCTGAAATCCTGCTCCTCTCTGTTAGCGGACCATTCCAATCAGATAATCGTTATCGTAATTGCAAAAATTCCTACAGCTCCCCACGAAAGCCACGTCGCGGGGACCATCTTATTCACAGGCGCTCAATCAAAACAAAATCGATAGACAAAAGGGTTCGGTTCCAGGTCAAGATCCAAAAGTCAGACGGAGAGACAGCGTGGCAGCTACGGGGTATGGTGTTTGGAGTTGGAGAGGAGAGAGATTAGAGATAATCACGACAGCATGCAGTAAACCGAACCAAAACGCAGTAGATCCGTTTTGAAAACGAGAAATAATTCCGACACGCAGAATCGGCAACAGAAGCAATCGAAACTGCCAGAAATATCAAGTAAATTTCACGTTTATGCAATATAATCCGTCAAAAATGACAGAAAGACAGTCAAGACCGATATGGCCTCGGCCATGCTCAGAAGTAATGCAAATATACATATACAAGCAACACCTGTTATTGTAAGTACATCGTAATCGTAATCGTAAATTTGTAAAACGCCCTTTCAAGGCTTTGAGGTGTGCCCAAACTCCAAAGACGCTATACAGATATTCATATCAAAGTCGCTATATAAATGTTCAGATGCATACAGTTATTTCCCGATGAATACTTATGTATAGGCTGTCTGACCAGTCGCTGAAGCCGAAGTCAGATGCGGAGTCTGGTCTGAGCATCCAGTTCGACGACCATTCCGAATCGAACGACCTTGCGAACGGTTTTCGTTCGCCCAAGGTCACCGGAAGGTCAAGGTCAACGAGGACGCAGAGCGGAAACATCTCTACCATCGAACACCAGACTCTGATGATGCAGTCTGGATCAGAGGACACGGAGGACTCGACGGAGGAAGGACTGAGAGGAGCAGACGATGCTTCCGGTAACAGAAGACCTGGCAGGAAGACAGACGATGATGGTTGTAGGACCGTTGGGCAAATTGCATTCGTTGGGGTCAACGCCTGCTCCCCTCTGGAGCATCTACGGTCGAAATGTGCAACTGGATCGTTGCTTCCGGGAGTGGCAGAGACTTTGGGCGCTTTCGCCAACTGTCGACGATACTAGGAACGAGTAACTGAGCAATGATGGACAAAAATTACACTTTTCTGGTTATATTCTGACAACTGTAGCACTCCACAGAATTAAAGAGGCACTAAGAAAAAGTTCATTTGCTAACAGACGAACCTTTAATACCAAAAGAACTCTAATGTCATCAGCTGACGCCCCGCGCATTATTACAGTTTTGTCACCCTATCCAGCTGGCTATTATTTTAATTAAAACTGTTTTTACATCACGACGTTTAGTTTTTCGTTAGAGGCTGTATACAGTGTTTGTATGGACTGCTGTAAATGTAAATATACACGGTTTTATATAGCGACCGTATGGCCTCGACCCTGCTCATTTTTCAGTGAATTTATCGGGTGAGATCCTTCACCACTGCTGCCCGTTTCAATGGGTGCCACGCCATTTGAGGTCCCCGTGCCCGAGACTCAAATCTCCGCAATAAGTCACCAATGATCATGAAGCTGAAGGTGATTAATTGTCCCGCCAAGGAAGCTATGTCCACGACGGTCAGCAGACGACATAATTGTCACGTGTCAGAATGGACATCGTCCCAACGACCGACAGAGGGCCGCAGTATTTCATAATGGGGAACAATTGCACAAACCATCATGGCGGCCGCCGTTGGGTGAAACGAGCAGACGGTTGCAGGCTAAAGAATGGAGGGTAGTTTGCGAGTAAATTAACCGATTTCGGCGTAAGCTAATCACACACTCTTAACGTTGACAAAGGACGTATATTACCCCCGCAAGGGCAGGCTTTGACCTCAGGTAATCGCATGGACACGGATATTAAAGGTGGACAAAATGGAGAATCATTAAGACTGTTGCGCTCGGGAAAAGTCATCGCAAATTGGGTTTGGTGAATTGGCCGGAAATGGTTTTGTCGGTGGGCACATACGTCCGTTTCTGATGTTTAATTGAGGATGTCCGATTTGCGGATCTAACTAACGTTTTGTCCATAGGAGCGCTAAATAAACGTTTAGGCCATAATTACATACATAATGTGGGACTTAAGATTATGTTTGATGAGGAAGTCAAATTGTGTTTCTTTCAATGTTGCACCTGACAAAATCAGCACATTGTATAATAATATATTAAAATATCGTTAGCAGAGAAGGCAGGAATGGAATACTCTTTCAAATAAATACTCTCAACAAGAATAGGACAGATGAGATGAGATGAGATGAGATGAGATAAGATGAGATTAGAAAAGATGAGATGAGATAAGATAAGATACAGAAAGAATAGGATAGGATAGGATAGGATAGCATAGGATAAGGCAAGGCAAGGTAAGGTAAGATTAGATTAGGTTATAATATATTAGATTAGGATGTAATTCTTGTCTTCAAGGTTCCTCCGTAAGCCGCAGGAAATGTAACATTTTGTTATAGGCTTACCTTCGTAAGGAATTAGGTATCACAGGTTTTAACGCCAGAGCTCGAGAAAAGTGGGTCGCTTTAATAAAGTCACATAGACTGTAATAACTGACAAAATGGCAAACGGTGCTTTGATGTGGCAGTTGCCTTTCAATCATTAATTACAGCTCATTTAATACACAATTAAACACAAGTCGGACGTGTGTACTATGTAGCTCCTTGATCAAAATCTACTCGCGACACCTTGCGACAAAGGCGTTCATTAACGAATCAGACTTGACCACTGGTCAGTATACTTGACCAACAAAGGCTGGTCAGGTTTACAGCTGTTCGGGCTCTAGATAATAAACCGATCATAATTGTATTGCGCTATTTAATTATAAGGTGGCCGCCTTGGGCGAACCGCGCATGCGATGTCTTTGTGAAGAAAGTCATGAGGAAAATGGAGTAGTTAAGCAGCGGAACATCATATTTTACGCCGTACACCTAGTTGTAGGAGTCATTAGTGTTGGTCACTAATAAAAACACTAACTAGCAAGTTGTAATTCGTTCATTCAGACCATTTATATAGCGCCCCTCCACGATGTAATATGCTTAGAAGCGCTCCCAGCTCAATCTCGGTGAAAGCGAACAGTTTTCAAGTGTTGGTCAAAGGTGGATGCGGCGTCACTGGCATTACCCTATGCCAGGTATGGTAAGGTAAGGATTGTAAAGCATATAGGCAGAGATATTGGTGTGTGATGCTGGTATATATATGGTTGTAATGAGATAGGGTGCTTCCTCCTGTCGCATCAAACTACGGCAAAGCGATCACTGCTCGCATTAATATAGCGCCTTCATTCGTAACCATCTGATGTTGATGTCCCTTCGTTGGCCCCATGCTGCGCGGCAGATGGTGTCGTGACCTCTCGCTTCGTATCCAAGTCACATGACTCTGGATTGTAATCCGTTTATATGTCGGTCACCGGGCGATGTTCCCCGCGGGTCATTTCAATTTCCTGACCTTTAAATGACCATCGGATTGTCAGAGAGGATCCAGTTCATTCGCCTGGAAAATCGAGATTATTTCACAGCTGGACGCCATCAGCTGGAGCCGGCGATAGCAGACGTCTGTGATCAACCACAGGCGGCTTTTCCAGCAGCGTAGAGAGCTTTGCTGGTCCTTGAGCGATGAAACTAGAGAAGACTGCGCAACATCTGAAAAAATGATTATTCGAATACGGTGCTCAACTCCGACACAGTGGCATGGTGTGATCTCTAAACAGGGAGAGGGAAACTGCCCCTCATTCGTTCAGACCGTAGGGCCTACAACACGCGATAAAGTGCATTTAACGCATTCATTACACTTTTCCCCACGGGCATTTCATTAAATTCATTTCCACTGCTGCCAACTATTAATTGCACACTCGGCTGTTGTAAGCCATTGTCGTATTTTTCCATATTTTCATCTTCCATATTTACCATTTCTCGTATTCCCGTTTCCACGGTACCTTTCCCTTACGATAAGAGATAGAAACTTCGCTTCTACAAATGCATCTTTTCCGACTTTGCCACCACTTCCATGCAGATTTGTAAGTCTTTAAATCCTAGATTTATTGGTTGTTATTTCAAACTATATTTGGTACGCGACTGTCAAGTGGTAGCGTGCTGGACATTTAGCGTATAGGTCGGATTTCAGTTCCCAGCCAGGACAGAAATGTTTCTAGAGTTCTGATCCACTAGCGCCTTCTAGCGAACTCAACTATAAAACGATAAAACTGACAGAGCGCTGCGGTAAGGAGATCAGACGGTAAGAGAGAATGAATGATTAACTGGCTGATTGATTGATTGCGTTATTGATTGATTGAAGCCGTATAGCACACTGTATCTAATAAAATTCAAGCTGTTGTTTGATCCTTTTCAACTGTTCTGGACAAACTGCATGCTTCTAGACAAAGCGCTTCGAGCAATGACTGTATCTGCATTTAGCGCACTCTGGATAGCTACATTGGTTAACGCGTACGTCTATGCGCCTCGGTGCGTGAAGATGCCGGTTGGAAACCCGATCTCGGGCTTGCACGGTCCGTACACGGGGACCTTAAATGGCATGGCGCCAATTCAAATGGTGGTGGTGAAGGATCTCACCCGATAAATTCATTTTAAATGAGCAGGGTCGAAACCATGCGGTCGCTATAGAAAACGTGTACATTTACCCAACGAAAGTGTAGGCCTATTTAATTAGGGCAGTGCAAAGTTAAAAACTCGAGTATC
Source organism: Norana najaformis (assembly GCA_964023275.1). Classification (NCBI taxonomy): domain Eukaryota; kingdom Metazoa; phylum Annelida; class Clitellata; order Crassiclitellata; family Hormogastridae; genus Norana; species Norana najaformis. Next base: position 58,882,598 of record OZ029913.1, read on the forward strand.
ATTGGAAAAGATGTTCAGGTAGTTAATATTTCTCAAGATCAATTTAAAATGAATGCTTGTGTGTTGTGACATAATATGAGAGAACACACTTTCGTTTAGTTCTAATTGTTTAACAGCTATCTTCATGTATCCGCGGTAACTTACATTATACCCTAAGTACTTGCACTTCAGACCAAAAGACTTACTTATACATGGAACTTAATTAGGCCTACTTATGACATCTGATTTAACTCTGATTTATAGGGCTCATAGATACCCCTGATGGGATTTTTAGGATATTTTCATGCGATTGATCTTACATTGCAAGTGTCAAAATGTCGAGGCAATAGAGGAGAGGTCACTCTACGGTGTATGCACAGCATGTTAGTCCTACCAGTCCATAGGCCTATGTCACAAACACACGTGTGGGATATGTCTATATGTCCACTGCTATCTGCTTGTCTGTGTATCTGTAACTGGTGTATCTGTAACTGTTTCTGTCTATGTCTGTCAGTCTGCCTGCCTGTCTGTCTGTTTGTCTGTCTGTGTATCTATTTCTGTCTGTCTGTCTATTTGTCTGCCTATCTGCCTTTGTGTGTCTGTATGTCTGCCTATCTGTCTATGGCTCTGTCTGTCTGTCTGTGTGTGTCTGTCTGTCTGTCTGCCCGTCTGTCTCTAAGACGAAACAACACGACCAGTTCTATGCCAGTCGTGCAGTGATCGTTTTCAAAATTCGAGTCCGACAGATGGGACAGATGCGCAGCTTCGAGGCACACTGGACACAACTGACCAGATGACCACACGGAAGGAAAACAATGCTGACCTCTGTGTCCAAACAGATCTTACAAGTCCATTCCGGACTCACCTCTCGACAGTCGCCATCACTCAACATGGCCAACGCAACTTCGTCTGAAACATAAAATAACAAACGCAGAAACATAGAATAACAAACATAATAGAATAACAAACATAGAACATAAGATAAACAAATGTTGAAACATAGAATAACAAACATAGAACATGATAAACAAATGTTGAAACACAGAATAACAAATGTTGAAACATAGAATAACAAACGTTGAAACATAGAATAACAAGCATTGAACACACAGAACAACAAATATAGCAGGTCGTTCTTAGTGAAAGTATAACGGAAGTGGCTATCTTCCAATCAGCTGCGGCTTAATCCGACGAGGATCCAGTATACTGGATTATCACTCGCCAAACATGGTCAAGGATTGATGATGATTTGATATTAAAAGTCACGATTCCTTGACTGGAATCAGGACTCGTCATTCGCAAGCTGGGCATATGTGCTTCTGGACGGAGAATTATGAATGTAAAAAATGTAAATGTATAGGTTTTATATAGCGACCGTATGGCCTCGACCCTGCTCATTTTGCAATTAATTTATCGGGTGAGATCCTTCACCACCGCTGCCCGTTTGAATGGGCGTGATGGCAGATCATATGAACTTCCTTTGCAGGTCCTGCTCCTACCGGTTACGTGTCACACAGCGATGCATTGACCCTCATTCACTCATTCGCCTTGACGCGCCTGGATTTTACTGCAACTCATATATTTCAATCCTGTCAAAATTCCGTCCATGTTTCTATAAAATTTGCATTAGAAATTTGCATCTAAGACTTATATTTTAAAATTTATTAAAATGAAGATGATTTGTGAATTGCTCAAGTAGGGTCTATATTATGCATTTCGTATTGTGTTCATATTTCATATTGTTTTCATATTGTGTTCCTTCTTTTTATGGGTGACGGCGAATGTCAGAGTAAGACGTTTTCACGTTTTCCCACAAAAAACAAGTTTCAACGTTTCTATTTCTTGGCTAACTACAACAACTTTTAAACTTTGAAGCAGATAGTAAATAGTATTAGAAAAGAAGTTAACTACTTTTGATCATGCTGCAAGATTTTTCGTTTGCATTTTCACTTTAGTTTAACTGCTGCACTGTAGCAATGATGAACTATGCCTTTACGCGCTATGCACTGTCCCTTTATTAATTATTAATTCATAACCATGCAACTATTCCATAATCGAAAGTTCAAACTAAATAGCCAACTGTGAGAGATAACTAATTTGTAGACGCTGGAGACAAGTTGGGTAAGTATGCAACTGAAAAACTCTCTTCCAAAAAAGCAGTTAGAACGAATTAGTTAACTGCAAATTGAGTTATTGTACATTAACTAATATTTAGGTACAAGTAGCCTATTTTGAAAGAGTAGTTAAATTACTTTTAACTACTTAAAAGTAGTTTAACAATAGTTGTCAACCACAACAATTAACTACTTTCCATCACTGGTATAAGCCTACCTGAAGATTGTCTGCTGGAACTGGGCAGCTGGGTTGTTCTGTCTTCGAATTCGTCTGGCCGCCTTGAGGAATAAAACCCTTCTGACGTCCATAGATTTTGGTCAAGGACTATCTGCGGTATGCAACTGGGTTGGGGCACAACCTTCGACATACTTACCGATGGATTGGTCAGAGGGTCTTGGCTCAGTGTATCAATTGCTTCAAAGTGTGGACAATCTGGAAAGTGACGTCTTCCACTGGCAGTATTCAGGTTGTCTAGACTGACCCTACAGTCATCACAGATGACTCTTAAGCTGTCCTTATCATAGCGGAAACCCTTTCTAGCCAGTTGGAACGGATTTAGTCTTAGGTCAGATGAACAGACGGAAAAGGTAGCAAGTCTACGATTGTATTGATCCATTTCTAAAAAATAATTATTTAAAGATTAATTAGTTTAGAGTTAATTAACCATAGATAGGCCTACAGTCCGAATGGAAACTACTTTTATATGCAATGTATGCTTAACAATTATCATATGGAATAGGCCTACACGTCCTTAGAAGAAATACGTACTTTTCGACAGAGAGACACCGTAAGAAACATTTTCAGCTCACGTTAATTCGCATGTTTTTAGATCTATTCGACATCCATGTTTAGCGCTTTTGTGAGGTTCTGAAATGGCGCTAAGTAAATAGTTATACACACATAGTATACATAGGTACATGTCTGTGAATAATAGGTGTTGTGGTCCTGAAATTAACGAATTGGTACTGTCGCAAAGTATGCCGACTAATTGCGAAAACAAGTACTTAACAGCAATCGACATATTTTCTTTCATGCAGGGGACTTGAAACCCCGACCTTTGATTTGACAATCCAGCACGCTCACCACTAGACTATCGTGTATTCCTCCAAAGAGTAAAACTGAAAACTTGTAAGTTACCTTGTCTTTGTCGTTTTCGGGGTTAAGCAAGCATTATACTCAGACAGCACCAGTCAAGCTATATGAGTATAAATATTTTTATCAATGCTAACGGGCAATGGGAAAACCCGGCACGTGCTCATTGTTGATAGGCTTATACCCATTTATAACCACGCTATACCCACCAGTCTGTTGTAAGTAATCGTAATCGTAATTCCGAGAATTCTACAGCGCCCAACGAAAGACTCGCCGCGGGGACCCGCTTATTCACAGGCGCTCAGTCAAAACTAAATCGATAGGCAAAAAAGGTTCGGTTCCAGGTCAAGATCCAAAATTCAGGCAGAGAGACAGCGTGGCAGCTACGGGGGTGGTGTTTGGGGTTGGAGAGGAGAGAGACAAGAGGAAGAAGGGGCGTCAGGATAGGATCTGTGAAAGAGGAATGTTTTCAGTTTTGAGTGGAAGGCCGAATCAGAAATTGCAAGCGGTGGAGCATCGATGAGTTTGTATGATGGGTCAGAAAAATGTCGCAGTTCTGGGTGGAGTTTATTCCAGAGTGGTGGGCATCCACAAGTAAGCATCCACATAACTCGCTTGCAATCGCTGCATACCGCAGATAGGGCATATTCGAATACTACAATTCGGGTCGCCTCCTACAGTCATAGTCTGCATGGTCAGGTCGTGAAGGGATGGGTCAAATGTAAATGCAAATGTGCACAGTTTTATATAGCGCCGTATGGCCTCGACCCTCCTGATTTTTCAATGAATGTATCGGGTGAGATCCTTCACCACCGCTGCCCGTTTGAATTAGCGCCACGCCATTTAAGGTCCCCGTGTACGTACTGTGCTATTAACTCAATGCATGCAGTGTGGGGTAGAGTTGAGTCAAGGTTCAACATTTATGTCACCCAGGTCAAAGGTCTTCATCCAATGCATCTCGACTCATGCTACCATCAGCACCTGAGGCATATCATCACCTCATGCTGAGTATCAAATCTCTTCACTGCCTGAGAGTATCGTCAAATGTTGTTGTGCAACGAATACTATTATACAAATGTTTCACTCGCCTATACAACTCGATCACTTTATCACTCCCAGTCATCCTACCTCGCCAGTAATCGTCACAATCCAACCATTCTGAGCGAAAGTCAAATTCTTTGTCACTACTTGGCATGCTAAAGTCGCATATTCTATGTTTCTACTTCTGTTCTTCTATGGTTCTATGTTTGTTATTTTGCTTCTATTTTTGTTATTCTATGTTTGTTATTCTATGTTTCTATGTTTGCTATTCTGTTTCTCTGTTTTGCTATTCTAAGTTTCTATGTTTGCTATTCTATGTTTCACCGTTTGTTATTCTGTTTCTATGTTTGTTGTTCTATGTTTCAACGTCTGTTATGCTATGTTTCCACGTTTTTGTTATTCTGTTTCTACTGTAGTTATTCTACGTTTCAGCCGAAGACGCGTCGGATATGTTGAAGGATGGCGACTGTCGAGGGTTGAGTTCGGATTTGACTTTTTATAACTGTTAGACAGCCGTATTACAGAGCCTCTGCGTGGTTCCTAAAATGTGTCATATTACATAGTCCAACACCATAGTCATAAGTTGAAGATATAATGAGAATATGACAACACGTCACAGCGGTTTCATATGTCCCACTTATAGGATACATTAAACCCATATGGGAATATCGTCATATTCTCAGCATAAGTATCTTCAACATATGACGTTGCTGTTGTGGCAGATAGAAAGCAACATATTTATATTCGATTGCGCCTTGAAATTCGTTAATCGGCTTTCTAAATTTTCATTACATTGCATCGCGTTACATTACAAGTCTCTGTACTCAACTAATCATCTCTGTTTCTCCCTCGTCTTTACTTATCGGCTTGTTAGGCTGCGCCTATCAGAATTCGACCTAGATTCTCCAACTGATTACAATATTTGATTACGGTTTCACCTAAAGGAACTATCGAGTTATATCTTGTGCATTATGATAACAGCGCTATACAACTGATTAGAGTATATTGGATATCTCTCCCCTCAGTTCAAGCCAACCGCGTCTCGCGAATGTTAATTAGTAATTAGAACTCGTAAAACAAATCAACGTACGCCTTATGTGCCTGCCGTAAATAAGTTATACTGAAGGTATTTGATGTGAAAAACTTCTAATCTAATCATACTGTATTCAGTATCAAACATCCTGTACCACTGATCTATCCGTGACACCAATGTCGTGTCAGTGGCATTACTTCTGAACGAGTTACATCAAGACGGTAACACCAGAAGACTTGCATAATTTTATGGCGCGGTAAGTTCTGAATTATCGCTCACATAAATGCGCTAATAAATCGCCACAAAAACTTAACAACATTGTTAAAATTATAAATTTATGACTCACGTACAGCGACTTATAAACAAGGAGCAACGATGACTATGAAAAACACCTGCCGCTTCGATATTAGTATTTTAAAGAACTTTAATAATTAAAATCGTTAATACTGTAACTTACAATACTAAACAGCGTACAGTGGCGACATCTACCGAATATGTTTACAACTAAACTTTAGTTCCATACCGCAAAACATGTTTATTTCCAGGGTAACACCACTGACAAACTTTCATGGAATATGAACTCAGGCACAATTTTACAAAAACTCAGACGCGCATAAATGAAGAAAAACGATAAGTTAACATACACGACACGTATTCTGCTCAGTAGACTAAAACTTAAGGCGAATATCCAGCTTAAAGTTTGTAATTAACGAGTCTTTCACATCGCCAATGATTATAGAGACATCCAAAAACCCAACACGCCAGCATGTTAAACCATCAGCGGTACAGTATTTAATAATTAATTAATTCAGCCGCTTCCCGAGCTGATTTAACGATAGCTTGCAAATGCCAACTAATACCGCAACGAGACCAATCCGAATGGTGCCTCAATTGCATGCAATCCATCAGTGACCGGAAATGGCACATTTCTGTAGAGAGACCTGACTGCAAATAGGACCTGATATTATTGTAGCCAAAACCATGTGGAAACGAATGAAAAATTGGCTGTGTATGATTTCCAAAAGTAAGTAGTCTATAGGCCTACTATAGGCCTACGCGTTAAACTCCATGCGTCTGTCTTTCAGCCAATTCGTCCGTTTAAATTTAAAAAAGCATAAAAAGCGGATGAAGCATCTGTGCCAAGCCTTATGGGGAATGTCGTACATTATATGTTTGTTTGTATTATCTATTTATGTTTGGTGTCTCCGACTTATTGGATGTTGGCCCGGCTTCTACAACGGATTACGATTTTTGACAACGGTTTCACTTGAAGCGACCAACGATTGATGCCTTGGGCATTATGATAATGGCGCTGCAGAAATCATTGGATAAGATTGGTATATATATATATATATATATTTATAATAGCAGTAACGAATGTATATATGTATCAGATGTATGCATGCATAATATGTGCATATCCAGACACTTAATATAGCGCCTTTTAGGCAACTGACAGAACATTCCAAAAACGTTTCGATTCGTTCGCCTGAAGTGCGATGTCAGTTAAGGAATGTCCGAACAGTTCCTTTGATCTTCTGTCGGCAGACTGGACAGTCCTGAAGCTTTGGAGTGCACTCGGTGCAACTGACCAGATGACCACAGGGCAGAATGACCACGTTGACCTCGGCCACTCGACAGACCTTGCAAGTCCTCGCTTCTCTCAAGCGTCGCATCCCTTCCTCGAAGAACGAAGAAGAACCTGAAAGAAAATCTCTAAGGTCTCAGCGATTTCCATGACAATGTGACACAATCGTAATCTTACACTCGAGATTTCTACAGCGCCCAACGAAAGCTAACTTGCGGGAACCAGCTTATTCACAGTCGTTCAGTCAAAAACAAATTGATAGGCGGGAAGGGTTTATGTGTGTGTATTTGTGTGTTTTTGTGTGTTTGTGTACACTCGAGATGTGCAGTGATGATGCGTGAGGCTGATACACGTGTATCAGCAGGATACCTGGCCCATTAGTACAATTATACTGGACGGTCGCTCGGTCGTCAATTAAGTCCAGTTAGGTGCAGGGAAGGGACAGGAGAGGGAGAAAACGAGGAGCAACAAGGGATTTTTCCCGGAAGTGATTTTCCCCAGAAGGGACATTTTGCTAAACTAGAGCACAGATGCTCTGCGCGTGACAGGTGAGTTCTAGAATAGTTTTTTATATTGAATTTTCCTTATGTAGGGTCTTTTATGTACATCTTTAGTAGGCTTACATCATTAGTTTTATATAGGATCAAGACAAGGTATAAGACTAGACGTGAGGGGGTTTCTAGCAGATGTCACTTTCAACATATGGAAAACCTATGACCTCATTAAAACGCAGTTTCTTTTTCAGTATCCGAATCTCTCTCTTTTCCTTGGTACCAAAGAATGTTGAAAGCATTCGCGCATTTGTTTCGCAGTGATGGTTATAAGATCTTTCGAAAGGGCTGAGCAGCAGGCAAGAACCAGGCCCAGCCAGAATCTGGCCTTCAATTGTACAGAGACTGAATGTCGTAATCGTGATCTCCATATTCCTTAACCCCTAAAAAGCCAAGTAGTGGGGACCAGATTCGCCATTCAAAAAATAGGCGAAGTATGTATGGTGAGGTGAGGTTCCAAGAGCTTTATTGTCCACTTAGGTTATAATTCACAGCCCTTTCAGTTATCCGTCCTGTTTAAGAGTAGGTTACAATCATGCAGTCACGTTCACTGGGCCCATAGATGGACCGCATTGTGCCATTGGTGGCCTCTGATGCTAATTATGAGCCCAACGTGGGTCCAACGTAAACGACTGCAAGAGGTTAGGTAAAAATGTGAAAGGGTAAGAAAAGGTAAAAGAAGGTAATTGGAGGCTTCTGACCTTCTTCTAGGTCATCACGAGAGAATCCAATTTCTTGTCGAGAGTCCTGCACATCCCTGCAGCTTTCTGCGCCAACACATCCTTCCAACTCAATTTCCTCAAGACGGGCTACCGTCAGCGATTGCTCATTCATGCAGTTGGTTCCTAAAAGATGACCCAACCAGTCAAGGAGAACAGAATACAGGCGTTAAACCCTAATGACTAAGAGTGCAGACCTGTATGCAGGTATCCTTAACACCTCTATTTAATTAAAACCATGCTTTGCATTGAAACGCCACACTATTAACGCTGAGCAGTATTTTGATAGGCTCACATTTCTATTGTAAATAACTCACAAGCACATCGGTAAAATATGTGACACAGTATGGGGAGGTTTGCAGTTAATTAATACGGTACCTCAGCCGAAACTGCTTTGCAAGATGTCGTTTACAGAGGTGAAGATAAGTAGTTCACTTTGCCCATAAATTTTAAAGGACCTTTATACAGTCACCAGGAGTTTTGACTTTTCATCTTCTGTGGCTCAGTAGAATTACATTTTTTACCTTTCGTTACCTTTTATCACCCTTTCTTATCCTTTCTTACCTTTTTTTACCAAAACCTCTTCTTTGGTTTTTCTTCTTTACTTTTTCAGATTTTCATGACTTTCCAAGGAATTTTTTCAAATGCTTTTCTATAAATTCTATATACAGATTCCTGTTCTCTGATTTTAGTTTAATCTTTTTACAAATTTTAAAATACCGAAATATAAATTAGGCTGCGGGGACAAAATGTGAAGATACGCCACCGCCAGGAAATAAGCTTAGGCTAATCGGTTACTTTTCGGTATGGACGAATATAATCTAAGAAAGAGAAACTTAGTAAATAAATAAACAAAAAATAAATTATAATAAGCACAAATGTATAATAATGATGATGATGATGATGATGGTGACGACGACGACGACGACGACGATGATCATGATGATGACTATGACGATGATGATGATAAATGTATAATTATTAGCACCCGTTGTATCGAGTCGAGAGTAGACGGCAGAGCACGTGGCTTCCAGACTGAATGTCCTCTCCAATGTTTCCATCTGGCTTGAATAGTTTTCCTTTGGCAACGGATTCTATGGAAACAGACGAACAGATTCAATTTCACAATTTCACAGATTATTGTAGCAGTGACTGTTGTGCTGCACGTACGGTGATCGAACAGTAGGTTACAATACAAAGCAATGCAATGCAATAAAATGCAATACAAGGCAATGCAATGCAATAAAATGCAATGCAATGCAATAAAATGCAATGCAATAAAATGCAATGCAATAAAATGCAATGCAATGCAATAAAATGCAATGCAATGCAATACAATGCAATAAAATGCAATGCAATAAAATGCAATGCAATAAAATGCAATGCAATGCAATAAAATGCAATGCAATGCAATACAATACAATACAAAGCAATGCAATGCAATACAATGCAATACAAGGCAATGCAATGCAATAAAATGCAATGCAATAAAATGCAATGCAATGCAATACAATGCAACACAAGGCAATGCAATGCAATAAAATGCAATGCAATCCAATACAATACAATACAAAGCAATGCAATGCAATACAATGCAATACAAGGCAATGCAATGCAATAAAATGCAATGCAATAAAATGCAATGCAATGCAATACAATGCAACACAAGGCAATGCAATGCAATAAAATGCAATGCAATCCAATACAATACAATACAAAGCAATGCAATGCAATACAATGCAATACAAGGCAATGCAATACAATACAATACAAAGCAATGCATTGCCATAAAATGCAATGCAAAGGAATGCAATACAAGGCAATACAATGCAAAGCAATGCAATACAATACAATGCCATGCAATGCAATACAATGCAATACAATACAATACAAAGCAATGCAATACAATGCAAAGCAATGCAACACAATACAATACAAGGCAATGCAATACAATACAATACAATGCAACACAAAGCAATGCAATGCAATACAATGCAATACAATACAATGCAATACAATACAATACAATACAATGCAATACAAAGCTATGCAATGCAATATATAAATTGAAGAGTGGTGTATGTCTGGTGACTTTCCATTAGAGACGAAAAACAAAAGGCGCTACATAAATGTGCAAATGCGTTTGTTTTCTTACACTTCTATAGCGCTAGTAGAAAAATCAAGGTCTCAACCAGTCGGTTACTGCATCAAGGTGCACATTTCATATTGAGCAAAAGAGCGTATAAAATAAGGCCAATGAATTAATTTAGCGCATTTTCTTCAGTGCATTTAAACTTGATTCAATGCAGCTTCAAAACCGTCCACCAGCCCAAAATGTAAATACGAATTCTTCTTACCATGTAGGGACTGTAGGCCTACCTAGAATAATTGCAACCACACAGCGAGTTGGAATAGTCAACGCTCAGCAAAACCCACGAACAGCATCAACATTATACCCAGGGCATATAGGCTTTTATACATCCGCGTTTAAGGGGTTATAATCATCTGACTTGACTATTGCATATGGTTATTTATAGTATAAAGTGCACACACACACACACACACCCACACACACACACACACACACACACACACACACACACACACACACACACACACACATATATATATATATATATTTTTCTCGTGTACTGTGCACATAGAACTGCGATATATACAAATATAACCGCGAAATTCCCAGTTTCACTTTCTCTGGTATAACCACTGAAAATTCTTGGTCCTATAAATAGTAGGCAATACAGATAGTGATGGTGTAATGTAAATATAAAGGTACATGTTTTTCTATAGTGACCGTATGTCCTCGATCCTGATCATTTTTTCAATAAATTTACCGGTTAATATCCTTCACCATCGCTGCCAGTTTAAATGGGTGCCACGCCATTTAAGGTCCCCGTGTACGAACCGTGCTAGCCCGAGATTAGAAACTCCCAAATAAGCCACGACCGGGACGTGAACCGGCATCCTCACGCTCAGAGGCGCCTTGAATAAGCTCGTTCCCGCGACCTAGCTTTCGTTTGGCGCTGTGGAAGTCTCGAGTTTACGATTACGATTACGATTGACGTATGCGTCAACCAATGTTTAGTGATAGTGGTAGTGACACTACTACTACTGCTGCTGCAGCAGCTGCGGCTGGTGGTGGTGATGATGATGATGATGATTATTATTATTGTTATCATCATCATCAGCATCAACATCATCATCATCATAGTAATAATAATAATGATGATGATGATGGTGGTGATGGTGATGATAATAATAATCATCATCATCATTACCTTCGAGCAGAATAAAACTCTCTCTTCCGGACTAAACCCTCTGAATCCTGACCTGGCATCGAAACTGACCAAACAAACTTGCTCTTGCGGTTTTGATTTTATATAGCGCCGGCGTTCAGCTGGTCTTTTTGACGCAGCTTTTATGTGGTGCAGAGAAATTTTGGAGATTTATCTTTACATTACATTACATTACTTTACAATTACACTACAATTACATTACTTTACAATAGCATTATATTAATTGGCCATTCCAGTCTTACCTCACCTTACCTTTAGCAGAAACAGCCCATTTTCACTTCCTGTCTTTCCTTTCTATTGGGACCTCTAAAGTTCAGGGTTCAGGATTCAGATGCAAACGGAAATTAGCCTAGTGATCTACGTGTAGGCCCATCCACAACATGGAATTAAGAATGTAGTATATAAAAAACATATCTACATAGGCCTATATGTAATGCGCTACTATCTAATAGAGCTATGGAGAACTCTAAATACTAAATTTGTGGCGTGGCACCTATTCAGACGGGCAGCAGTGGTAAAGAATCTTACCCGATAAATTCAATGCAAAATGCGCATACCCCAGGCCATACGGGAACTATATAAAACCGTGCACATTTACATTTCCTAGATTTAAATATTCATAAGCAAGGTTAACGATTGGGGAACCTGCCTTGAAGGCTATGTTATCCGCACGTACATACAAGTTTGCACTAGTTTAACTATGATTTTAAGAAGGAGAGACGATGTCTATTACAATATGTGCTTTTTTAATATGATTATTTGTAGTATTTTGTGCATTATTTTAAGGTTTTCGCGTTGTTTTCTAGCCCTAGTTTGGGTCTTCCATCCTAACACAGCAGACGACGGGCTGTGGTTCCACGACCTCCCTCGATCCACCCTTGGCCCATACCAATGTCTGTGTTTGCTTGCTCTACTATAGTGCTGTTAGTTTTTTTTTTTTATTTCTAACTGGTACGTTAAAATGCATTGTTTTACTTCTAAAATGTTATACTGTATAGTGTGTTACATCGTTTGTTCTTTTTACTGTTGCTATGCTTTTCATTGTCTTCTCTGTGCATTTTGCTTGTAAACTTTGGCTATTTTTCTCGCGGTAATACAGCTTGCTTACTTACTTACTTACTTACTTAATTAATTAATTATGTATAATAGTGGTTTTGAGGTGATCACTGTCGAAGATATTGGCCTTCGAGGTTATCGCGGTTCTTTAATGTGAACTATGTCGATTTCTGATGACGGGCGCTGGATTCGAAACCTGGGTGCAGAGGTGAAAAGCCGACGCGTTAGCCGCCTGACCACCGTGCCACCTTACTTACTTTAGTACTGGTGGTGACGCTTGAGTTATAACTCAAGGTTATGCTCTTTAAGATATGTAATCTTTTTCGGTGACTAAGGCAAAAGCGTGCGGCAGAGAGCACGCCTTTGCTTTAGCATCTGAATCCTGAAAACGCCGATCCCACTTAATTTCAGCAATATGAATATTCATGATGCAGCGTGCTACGTTCAGCTAGGCGCGTTGATAACGTGGGAGCTTAACGTCGAGCCCATATTCGTCTATGGTCGAGCCCAAATTACAGCTTTACCGCACGCGGCATTGTGTTGTTAAAAACGACGATGTTCTTTTCTAACTAAATTAGTCACACCTTAGCAGATATTGTTTTCCTCTATGTTTGAAGCAGACGGTCAAAAATATGCTCAAATTCTGAAGAAAAATATTTTAAAAATTAATGATAAATGATTACTTTCCATATTTATGATCGTTGAATGTTTTGTTATATGTCACATAAGCAAACAAGAGAGGAAACAACGAACATAAATAGTTGCAGGAAATTGTAAAAGTATTTTTAAATAAATAATGAAAAGGATGAATTTCTACAATGTTAAATGCATAATAGATGACAAAAACTTAGTAATAAGAATGATATTTTAACTCTTCTATTTTCTATCAAATACAAATTCATTAACAGCTTGCGTCACTGCGTCATGAATATTCATATTTGCTGAACGTAAGTGGGATCCGCGAAAATGTCCGGCAGGGGCCGGCGCGTGGCTTGGGAAAGACTGGGTTGTAGCTGTTGCACAGTTTTGAGGGCAAAACGCTCGTCGAAGTCCAGGTGAATCGTCAGTATTATCTGATCTAATCGAATGACTTCCATAGCGCCTTTATCATAATGCCAAAGGCATCAATCGATGGTCGTTTCAAGTGAAATCGTAATCAAAATAATGATCATTGGAGAAGTCCTCTATAGGTACAGAGAAAACAGAAGCTGGGCAACTCTTCAAGTTGGTTTTTTATTCATGTTCGAGGGTTGGATTTTTCGAAATAGAAACCCGCAGGTCAAACAAATATTTTAAAAAATTTTATATACTGTCATATTTTTGCACAAAATTGTCTCAGAAAAATATCAACAACCAAGAGTTAAACATCCAGGCACCAGAAAATCTCAAACTGCTTTCTGCGATTGTCGGTATACTTTTAGTATCGGGGACCGCTCTGTTTTGGCCGTGGCTTTCAACCTGGCTTTTGCTTACTGTGATTGGTTGTAATTGCCGCTTAGATGAATCTCTTCGAGCTAAATACTATTTGTAAAGATCAATTAAGCGTTATTCAATATTTACACAGCCGAACCAACCATAAAGCCCTAATCCTTATTTAACAGCAGGCATTAGAATTCTTGTTTATTTACTTCAATAAACAAGGGGTCACTCACAGAAGCCACGCCAATAATTAACTTCAGCAGGCGATGCCGAAATGCAACGGCCAAAACAGAGCGGTCCGCGATACTCTAAGTGTGCCGTGTCCTGTAACTTGTCCAACTAAAGTTAGAGAAGTGAAAACCCTAAACCCTATTTTTTTCCAGTGGTGGAGATAAACCTAAACAAATATTACAATTGTCAGTTCATATGTGCAAGACTAGGTGATATTGTACATATTAAAGTGCATTTTGCTACTGTTTTCTAGCACCATTTTGAGATTCTTAAAAGGCATTCTGGAAACCAGCTAGCCAGATACAAAGTGAGAAAATTTGTGAAAACATTGCGACACCTTGTTTGGGCTCATTTTAGGCCACTTTGCACTTGAAATAGAAACATTTAGTAATGTTCTATTGTTATTGCTTTGCTGTAGTATGCGATGGTCTTGCGATAATCTGGTTTAAATTAGCTTTATCACCCTGAATGTCAATGGCTGATGGGAATTTATTGGTTGATTTTTATGTGTCTGCATAATACTGCCGGCAGAGACCCTGTCCATACAGGTTTTATAAATTAGTATTGATGCAGTCAGTGGTGAACCAAAGCTCAGAAATTTTAAGGTCAATCCACTTAGGCAAATAGACAGATTGTGTATACATTGTATTTGCCGTGCTAAGAATTTCTCAAAAGCAGTTGTTATTTTACAATCTGCTATATTTGCAAATAATCTTAAGTTGACATTAATGTCCTGTTCATAGTAGCGTGAATTTCTGAGTGTTGCACACTGGGTAGCCATCCAGAACACAATACACTACTTTTTAATGACCCACTGATGAACCTTGAGAGTTCATACTGCAATCAGAATTCAGGAACAAATATCTGTAACTTTTCCTGAGAATGTTTTGGAAGTTTTTGTTGTCTTTGTTAGGGACAATGGGTGATGGCGATAAATTTCTGAATAGCCTAGGGGCAGCCATTCCAGTTATTGGCAAAAATGCTTCAGCTGTTGAAGAAACTACAGTACCAGCTACACCAGAGCGTTCCTCATGTTCCACTCCAGAGCTTAATGCCATCAGTCTCTCCCAAAATGTTGTCTCAAGTGAAAGTCTTCCTGAGGTTGCCAGCCAGCATTTGCAAAGCTTATCCTTTAAGCAGCCTAAGGATGAAGAAGAAACCGGTGACTCATCCCACCCAGCAACACCAGAAAATCCAGGGCTTGTGCTCAACAGATTCAGGATCAGTGAAACTGCTATTACACTGATAACGGTAGGCAGTGAACTGTTGGACATGTTGTTGACTTCTTTCTCTCAAAGTTGATGAGGCAGGTGGATAGATACTCTGGGAAATTTATTTAAGACACCCTATAAACATCGCGCAGTTTGCCAGGAAGTTGGAAATTTAAGGCTCACTTTCTGTTAGGAATGTAATTTACACTGTAACCTTCTTATAACATTGCCTATTGGGACCATTTTACATTATAGTGAGGATTTTTCTAAAGCCGCATCTAATTTGTGATAGTGAAGTTTTAGTTATCTGTTTTAGTTTAATTATAGTTATTATTTATTTTGACATTGTGAGTATTAGTTATTGTCATTTCTCAAGTTTTAGTTAAAGTTATTAAAACCGAAAGTATTTCAGTTTTAGTTATTATAGTCAGCATTTAAGTTTTAGTTTTAGTTACAGTTAGTTGGGTTTCTTACCAGTCCACAGTTTTAATCACTTTGAAAATAGCTTCAAATTTAATTTTAAGAATGTTCTCATTTCAAGTGTCTTTAATGCACGATTCCATTTTCCTGCAGAAAAGTCTCCACACAGTGAAAACATTCTTTCAGCGTAAGCTTCTGAGGCTGGCACAGCCAAACTGTCAATAGCAAGTGGACCTACTTGTTTGAATTTGGTAGCCCGTTAGTGCCACCAAGCAAGAGAATCATCAGTGTCACAGCACTTCTGTTTAAGCTTATCTGACCTGAAGAAATGCATGGCAGGATTCTGTCTTAGGTTCCACATGACGGCCTTTGCTGGCTGCTGTATGTGCTACCCATCATTCCTCGTCTTTGGATGCCATCTTTTGAAGGGCAATAAATGTTCTACAGGAGGCCTGGCATAGCTTTTCCAGCTGTTGCTCGCCCAACAGAGTCGTTAGTTTTCGTTGTGTATTTTCTTTATGTATTTTCATTATTTTTATTACCATAAGTTTTAGTATTAGTTTTGGTTATAGTTTTAACACCTGAGTTTTAGTTTTTATTTTGTTATCGTTTTTGTCTGAGATTTAGTTATAGTTATTGTTAACGAAAACCTTAAGTTTACGTTAACGATAGGTTTTCGTTAACGAAAACTTCAAAAATTTGCAATCCATGTCAGTGATGATGTTACTTGAGCGTTCTCGTTATATGATGGGCGTTGTAAGGAGTTTCTGGTGCAAATTGACAAGTTCAAAATGTCTGCATTAGGCACCAAATTGCTACTTTTCCCAGACACAGTCTTATTAGTTATCCTTTAGAAGTAAAATAATACCTTCCATTTTTGTGATATTGTTATTTTTCTCATGCTGAAGCTCGTCTTTTGGATCACTTTAATTTGCACTTTCCAAGGACAATTTTAAAAATTTTTCTGTTCAATCGCAACTCTGAGAAAAGGCCAGTATTGCCTGCTTTTGTCTTTTTCTTAGTTACATCGTCAGAGGGTCAATATAGAGTTCTCTTTGATTACCTCATCTCACATTGAGGGTA
This sequence comes from Norana najaformis, assembly GCA_964023275.1. Classification (NCBI taxonomy): domain Eukaryota; kingdom Metazoa; phylum Annelida; class Clitellata; order Crassiclitellata; family Hormogastridae; genus Norana; species Norana najaformis. The sequence goes on from OZ029913.1 coordinate 58,899,450, forward strand.
TTCGAGGTACTTATAGCCAAGTTTGATGCAGAGGGTGTGAAGGAAACAGACATTATTATTGGTCTTTTTGTCATTGTAGTTTAGGAGAAGATAAATGGGATTTGACAATTGAAACTCATAAACAATTCATTTTGTATTGCATTTCATAAATATTTTCTCTTGTAGGGGATTGAACTTCCACAAATGAACTGAACCCGTAACTTGTGAATTAACGACCCAGAAGGCTAGACTGTTCATCTCTTTTTCTCCGAATTGTTTCAACGACTCCATAGATCAGCTTCTTCGTACGGTTACCCAGATCTCCTCCTGGATGACATCTAATCTCCTGTGCTTAAACCCATCCAAAACCGAATTCATACTTATAGGCATACGCGAGCAGCTCTAGAAAATTTCAGATTCCTCTATCTCTCTCAACCTGGACTCTGCCTGCACACACACATTTAGCACTAACTCTTCTGTCCATAACCTAGGTGTGATCTTCGACCAAAACCTCAGTTTCTATGATCACATTACCCATCTCTCCCGGTCTTACTTATGCATATCCGTGACCTTCGCAGAATCCGCCCTATGCTTGACTTTAAACTGCATCTAATTTAGCATGGACTATGGATGTGGCATCCGTAGTCCATGCTAAATTAGACTACTGCAATTCACTATTCCTGAACATAGGCTCCACCCAAATAAGCTGCCTTCAGGCCATACAGAATGCTCTTGCTCGTGCTGTCACCAAAACCCCCAAACACCATCACATAACTCCTGTTCTTAAATCACTACACTGGCTCAAAATACCTGAACGAATTGAGTACAAAGTCCTATCACTTACCTACAACACACTTCAATCTTCCCAACCCTCCTATCTTTGTCAGTTATTTACAATACAGCCGCTTCACTCAACCCGCTCTTCTTCTGCCCTAACACTTCTCTGCCCTTCTGTCACCTCATCCTTAAAATTTAGTAATGGCTCCATTGCCATAGCTGCCCCACCACTCTGGAATAAATTCCCCCCAGAATTGCGACAGTTTTCTGACCCATCATACAAACTCGTTGATGCTCCACTGCTTGCAATTTCTGCATCGGCCTTTCACTCAAAGCTGAAAACATTCCTCTTTCACAGAACCTATCCTGACACCCCTTCTTCCGCTTATCTCTCCTCTCCAACCCCAAACACCATCCCCCATAGCTGCCACACTGTCTCTCCATCTGACTTTTGGATCTTGACCTGGAAACGAACCCTTTTGCCTATCGATTTTGTTTTGACTGAGCGCCTGTGAATAAGCTGATCCCTGTGAGGTGGCTTTCGTTGGGCGCTGTAGAAATTTCGGAATTACCATTATTGCATTACACAAAATGCTGATAATACTTTGCTTATTTTATTCCGATCGTAGAGTCGGCCTGATGCTGTTGAGGGCATCTCAGGTGTTGGAGGCATATCAGTTGCTGAGAGCATTGTAGAAGAGCTTCATATCATATCAGAGTCCACATCACCTCAGAATCACGATGTGCCAGCACTCCTTGAATTGCCTTCTGAAACAAGTCTAGACAATGTCACCACAGAATGTGTCTTTCCATGCGGGGAGCCTAGCTTTGACTATGAATGTGAATCCACGAGTTTAGGAGAAGGTATGTGGGATTTGACATAGAAACTCATAAGCAATTTGTTTTGTGTTGCATTTCATAAGTATTTTTGAGAACCCCAAGTGTTACATAAATCATAATGATTTATAGCTGATGTGAGTTGTTTTACTAATTTGAATTTTTTTAATTGCGAATTGGACAACTTTTCTGCATTTATGCAGTTGATTGTGAATAACTAGTTATGTTATAATGTGACAGGTTTCAGTCTAATTTAAATAAATTATTGTAAAGGTTACTATTGCCTTTTCCCTGTCTTAGTCTTCCTTCATTCCTTGATTCTGTATCATCACATTTATGATATGCTCACAACAAAATGTGAAACCGACCAAAGTGGCTTGTATCTGATGAAATGAAATTATAAGAAATTGGTGAAAGGTTAATTTTGAGTTTTGCAGAAGAAGAAAGAAGCAAATCACAGTCTGAAGAAGTTAAATATGAGCTCTGATTCCTTTAAGTAACAAGACACGCCTTATCCTTGTTGAGCCACGGTCTTGTTTACCAGATACATACTTCTTTTACTAATGTACATATGATTTTCACTGAGTCTTATCAGTAGTTCATTTAATGTAGATCCAGTGAACCCGACATTTTATAGTGCTTTTTAATCGATTTTTAAATAATGGTCAAAATGGCAGCATCAGTTTTTGCTAAGTTTGTTACAGCTCAGAAGCTGAAATTGCATTCCAGCTGCTGTACATGATAATAGTCTGATGTTATTTTCAGGAAAACCAGACAGCACTTGCAGCATATGTCTTGACAATCACATGAACTGTGCCTTAGCACCCTGTGGACATTTTGCCTGCTTGCCGTGTGTTAAGCAGTGGCGTTGGGCACTCAATCCAGCAGATCTAACATGCCACGTCTGCCGACAGGTGGTTGAGGAAGTGGTAAAATTTTGATGTAATCACAATACAAAATCACAAAATTTCATTACTATTTTTGAGAACCCAAATGTTACATAAATCTGATGTGAGTTCTTTTAATAATTTGAAATTTCTGAATTGTGAATTGAACAGCTTTTCTGCATTCCATAGTCTGTAGTATCTGAGTCAGTATTATCTGGACTCAGATAATACTGACTACAGAAACAAAGCCAGTGACCAGTGGTTTCTGTTGTATTTTGTTTTGTCTGTACTTATTCAAGCTGTTTTCCCTGGATGTGTATTTTCTTTCATAGGCAGTAGTTGACAGCTGTTAGGCAGAATGTGGTAAGATGCAAAAATACCTCCAAGGGGTGTAACGGCTTTTTTACTGATTGCATTTAGAGTGTCATTATTGTTGTTTTGTCATGAAAAGAGAGATTGTTTTTTTTAGATCTGTTAATCCTTTAGACCAGATTTATGCTTTGTACATTAAACTGACAGTTTCAGGCGAATTGAGCTATTTTTAACTTACCTCCTGAGCCATCAAGTGTAAAAGTTTGAATAAATCAATTTTTCTGTATAATTATCTAAAGCAAAATGGTTGCATCTACAATTTCTTGAAAACGAAAAGGTAAATCTTAATGGCTTGGGATGGAAATGCTCTTGGCATTACTTTACAGGGTCTGTATCGGGTTAGTGTACTTGAGAATTTGTTTTATGCCAAGAATTTAAAGTTAATGCTTTATATAGAGTGTAAATATTGATTGACAGATGGGCACATTGAATATTAAGTTTAATTTTTTGGCATTTCTTATCTGTGATTCAGGTTTTGAAACACTTGAAATTTTACCAGTGAAATTTGTTCTTTATCTACTGCAAAATTGATCAAGTCAGTGATGTTTAATTTTGAGAACAAACTTGTGCAGAACATTGCTATACTGAAATATTTGTGAAGATACGCATGTGCCACAATTCTGCCAATCAACTCGAGTCCATTGTGCCATGTCCTGTGCCAGAATTTCCTTCAGAAACAGTTTTCCATGGCATATATGCATTCTTTACCTAGTCGTTTATTTATTTTAATGGATTTGTGAATCTGAGTCTAAGGCTCAAGACAAGCATGCACAAACGGCTTGTCCAGGTTGTTACGTGGAGTATGCTTTTGCTGGTGCAAAACCCACAATCCTCTGATTACAGACAAAGTGATTACCATGCCACATGATATTTTGTTTGTCGACCATTTCATCAGCAATAAAATAATGCAGTTTGTGTATTTCAGCTACTTTGAAAGTAGCAAAGAATAAATGTATTTTAAAATATGTGCTGTTCATTTTAAGGAAGGTGCTATTGACTGTAGACTTGGCAAGTTTTACTTTAAAAGCATTACTGTGTTTGGAAGAATAGTTTTTACTGTTGCTTAATAATTCACTGATGAGTACTTTTACTTCAGTACTTAAAATTATGATGACTTTTACTTAAGTACTTTGGCCCGATACTTTGGACGACGCAGAACAGGTGTAAAAATTATAGTGGTAGTCTAAAGGTTCAGACATGCATGGGTCCAAATAGTCCGCAAATATCGTCATAAATGTTACTGTGTGTCAGGACCAAGGGGTGGGCAGGTCCCACTTACTTACTAAATTTCATCTAGCTCGCGACACTGTGCATGAGAAAACATTGGCAATTATCAAAACTGAGTTTGGATGAGTGCTGGATTGGGCTGTAATTTTTGAATAATTTGGTGAAAACTGCATGTTTCTATCACAAACAGTAAAAAAGTTGCAATGTTTTAAAGATGAAGGTGTCTTCATGGCTACTTTTGAGAAATCGTGAGTTAATGTAACTTTAACTCGACCTAAGTCATTGTGCTTAAGGATCGTGAATTTTTATGAGAATAGTAAATGGAGTGTATTCATGCTTCTTTTAGGCTGTCATCTTTGCAATCACCATAAAAATTGATCAAGAAAAATATTTACGTGACTTGTTCATTTGAACCCATGTACATGACTTCAAACTGGGGCACCAAGGCATGTGTTGAATTAAGTTTTCTTGCAGGGCATCACAATAACATTGAAAATAAAATTATCTAAACAACAAAACTCTACATAAAGACTTACAGTTTGATAGCTAACATGACAAGGAATATAAACGTGTGAAGAACTCATTGTGACCCATTTTGTGCCTACTTGCCTTCTGACCTCGTTTTTCGCAAATGTACTTGTTAGACTTTGTGAAGGTTTTCTTATGCATACTATTTAATATTTTCAATGCTGGAAAGCGTTGGCCACAATGTCCACTGCATAAACAATTTTTGGGTTAAGTTAGTAACCACAAGCAAATGGAGGTATCTGGTGTGTTATCTGTATCTTAGCTGTTGCCAGTGAAGTATACATGTTGTGTGTGTGTGTGTGTGCCCAGCCACAATAAAATCTATGTAGTATATATATATATATATATATATATATATATATATATATATATATATATATATATATATATATATATATACATACACTACATATACACTAGTATATATACACTGCATACAGATTTTATTGTGGCTGGGCACAGTTAGCTTCATATGTAGGAGGTATGAAGCCCATATGGGAATTTTGTCATGTGGGCTTCATATGTCCTACATAATACATATGGCATTGCTATTAGGGATGTGCCTCTCTGCTACCATAATATTATGACAGAATTGACATTTTTTTTTATTTTCAGGTACATTGAAAATGACCAAGAATAAATCAACTTTAGTGTGTAGGCCTGTTAGTGCCCAAAAGTGCAACCAAATGCACGAGGTGCATTTTGGGCACCCAATCATGTGGCATGAGCAATTAACAAGAAAATCAAGTTCAAATGAAATAAAATCAGTGGTTATGAATGGCATAAACCACATGAAATCCCCTTGCCCCACAAGCATTTCTCAACCTAAACTCAACCTACTGTAACAGCTCCTCAGTCCCCTTCGCTCTGGTCTTCTGGCAATTGGACGTTGTTCCTGTGGCATCTTTGGACAACTCCTCTGACTTTATTCAGCTGATGCCCTGCGTTTAGCTTTATAGTACTACCAGTTTAGAAGTTCTCGAGATTACAGTGATGATTATTATCTATGAGCTTATATATGTACATAGGCCTATTAAATTACGTAGATTTTTATTGTGGATGGGCGCAGTGGGCTTCAATATGTAGGATGTATAGCCCTGCTATATAGGGTCAGACGGCTACCGTGGATGGTGTTTAGAATTTGAGCGGCGAGAGTAGTCATCGAAAAATTAGCAGGGTTAAGTAATTACTTGTTACTTCTTTATACGAATTGTAATTTTATTTCACTTATATGATAATGTGTGGCAATTGCAAAAATATAGCGCACAATAAACAGGGAAACGTTCCCAACGCCAAATTGTCTTGCTGTAGTCTACTTACTGTAGAAACACAGTCAATGTTTCAAGTTCTAACGGACCATACTAAGCGTATGTGTGTATCACTAAACTTGTATGGCGACTTTTAAGTAACTCACAAAGGTGCTGCAGCACGGCGCCCTAATGGTCTCTAAAGGCGATCGTCTTGAGAGGGGCAAAAAATGTTTCCTGGACTGTTGAACAGACAAAAGATGGGATGTTTGGTGGCAGTGTTCCCGAGGAGAAGACGCAGCCGGCCCGTATCGTCGCGCGAGAACGCGGTATACTCTGAGTAGTCGTTGTTGTTGTTATTGTTATTATTATCATCATCATCATCATTATTATTATTTCTACCCAAGGTAGATAGAATCCATTCATCCTTCTATCTCGTTCAAACAGGCAGCGGTGGTAAATTCTTTCCAAAATGAGCAGGCCCGAGGCTATACGGTCGCTATATAAAACCTGTGCATTTACAATTACATTTTTCACTATGAATCCATCAAGAATTTGAAAAGTTTATTGTGTTTCGTCTGGAATCTCCGATCAGACTCTGAATAATAGTAATTATAATTTGTCTGGAACAGCCTCTTGCTCAAAGATGGCAGATCTGATTATCGAAGCGGTGTTGCTATGGTTTTAAACTATTCTTTTGAACTATAATCTGTCGTGGTTCCTACAGCTCTTTGTGTTTGAAAGTTATTTTTGGCCAGGTCTGTAATTTTAAACGTTTTGTCATTTATTACACAGTATCTAGCCCACAAATCGTAATTTCGAGATTTCTACAGCGCTCAGCGAAAGCCTCGTAAAAATTAATAATATTATCGTGATAATTATTTATAAAAATTATATGTTAGATATAATTTTTATATGTAATATTTATTTTTATAAATTATATAGTTGTCAAAATATATAATTGTAATAATATATAATAGTATTTTTGTAATAATAAAAATAACTGCAATTACAATCACAGTAATTGCAAGTCAAGTGTAAATTGAAATCCATGTCATGTGTAACGCTAGAGTTATACATGATCTACAAAATACCGATAACCTTAGCTGGATTTGCCAGGGAAAGATTTTACTGAAGAGTTCACCTAGTTTTAATCAGAAATGTGCATACTTTTGGTTTATTTTATGTTGCCAATTGTATGAAGTTAGCAATGCTAATAATGTTGATTTATCTTACTTAAAGCAATATGGTATTTTTATGTTTATTATTTTGAAAGTAACCTGCAAAGTAATCAGTAACAATGGTGCACAAAATATGAATTCACACATGGCAAGTTTTATTGTGTTGTTGTTTATATTTATTATTGTTATATTATTTGCTTGTTGTTAACCAAGAATATGTGCAATTTCAGATGATGCTGACCTTATGCTTTTATGCTACCAACTTTCCAGAGTGTCACGGGAGAACTGTTTGGCATTGATCATTCAATTGCAAGTCGTGCTATGAGCCGTGTTACCAAGTCATTTGTGCGACAGATGCTGAAATAGGTGCATCTCCCAATCCAACAATAGCTGGTGTAACAGTGGCCAAGTTTCTATGTAAAGCCTGGCTTTCCAAATGGCACTGGCTGTGGCGATGAGACCCACATGTGAATATTGGCATCAACAAGCATGAATATGTGAACAGGAAGAATTTTCACTCCATCAATGTGCAGGTAACAACAGCTGTTTACCTATAACACATGATTGTGACCTGCCATGTTTTTATTTTTCAATTAGTAAAAAACAGGGTTTTCAAAAAATGATGTGGCTTACTATTGGTCTCAAGATCAAATTTTCTTTATCTCCGTTAGACACTACACCTCTAAGCAGCAACAATTTATTGCCTAATGTCCAAGAAGCACACAGAGACAGTAAATGAGGCCCTGAAAGATGGGATGCGGGAAAACGAACCTGCTCCTGAACTTGCTCCTGAAGAAGGGCTTCCTGAACTGTGACAGGCAGCACCTGTACTCAGAGTCGTTGAGTCAAGAGAAGTGCCAGTTCCTGCGTGATTGGGGTGTTTTACGTTTCTGTTTTCTGCCATATTTGCATAATAAAGGTATTGAAATTTTGAAGGACTGTGAATATATGTTCTCCATTTGGTGATGTCACTGACCAAGGTGTGTTGGACTCTAAAGCTTCGTCAAGAGAGCTTATAACTTGCCATTGAGAAGCAGCTTGCTGTAGTGAAGATGGCTGGAGACCATGGTAAACACAAGAATGACAATTAATAGAAGATAGATTAAAGAAGTGCATCGGAAATACAGTCCAACCACAGCAAAATTGAAATTGAAAATTAGAAGACCTCAAAAGAAAGAGTTTGAAGATTAGGAACTTATTCTTTGCAGAATCCATCTTTAGTTTTATTTACCCCTCACACGCTTCAAGAACTGCTGTGTTGCATATTCTCTAAAACACCACAGGCAAACACCCAGGTACCACATAGTATATCATCAAAGGATTTTAAAACTGGATACAAAGCACTACAAAACTCAGTTAGAACTGAGCACAAGTAACATTAGAAAATTTTGGGCATTATCTAGCTGAATTTCTACATAGCATATTTAAAACATTTCAAAGGCATTGTAAGTTTAAGCAGTAACTTAACAATGAAAACAATTCTTTTGATGAAACACAGGCTTGATGACAGCAATTTGACAGCTAGTCAACCTTACAGCTTCGTTACTTGGTGTGAAACAAAGCATCATTGATTCCATGTTATGGACAAAGAATCAAACCTAATAGTAAGGTCAACAGTTCAGGGCTTTACAGCACACACAGGAGCTGTTATGAAGCCTTTTCTTGACTACACACTTGATGTGCTCTGCAGGTAAGATGCAGGTCATGCATTTTAAAAACTTCACGAACTACTTTCGACCCAAAGCTGTAAGACACTCCACTTGGCTTGTCTGGGGATCTGACCAGAGCAGATCACAAGAATCTTTGACATCCGTGGGCCTCTGGATCTGGCAAATTTGATCAAATGACTAGTTCTGGGCTAATGCCTGAAACATCAAAGAAACGACTTACAACAGAACCTTACTATACTGCTAACTGTGAGTTATAACAATAACCACTTTATAACGAGGTTGTATTAGAATGAGGCTGTGTTCTATGCTGAATTAAATGTCTTCCACATTTTAACGTTAAATCAGCGTATAGCTGAATCAGTCGAAAATACAGTAGATAAAATGAAAAAGCAGCATAAAATTTTAAAACTAGTAGAAAATGCTTACAGAAAGAAAAATGTAATCAAGTGTGAAAACCGGAGATATTGTGAAAAGCCAAAATAAATAGTTAGGAAGCCAGAAAAATATGCAAAAGAACAGCAGAAATATAAAAATGTAGAAAACCGGCGAAAAATGTATAAATGCAAGCTAGAGGGGTGGACCATTGCTTGCCCGTCACCCTGCAACTTAGCTTGCAGATTCGTTTCTCTGCCGAGATGGCCACTGTGTACAGGCCTTCTTTCCTTTATCACAATTGCACTTCATGACAAATTGGTGCTCAGTCACAACAAAATGGAGTTAAAAATAAATAAAAGTCATTAATAATAATTAATTTTCTTTCCTGGCAATTATATTCCCTCAGGTTTAAAAATATACAAAATAAATATAAATAAATAAACAGACAGGTTTTTACATTCGTCAAAGAAGCCGTATTTTTGGTTCATGATGGCGCATTCTTGATTTCCTCTTAACGGGACGAACGCATGTGGGTACTTGAGTTTGTAAGCCAGAAGTAAGGAAATTGTTTCCACTGACTGTTCACCTTGGTCAGCATAGTTTCCGAGAAACAGATACCTGGTTTCTGGTGGAAAGCCACATGACTCCAGCTGCCTCAGCATATCAAAGAGCTGACCATGTATGTCTCCTTTACAGTTAAGCAAATCAAACATATATAAAAAGACACTTGATTGATTAGGTATTGGCAGTGGTGTATTGGTAAAAATAAAGGTGGGTATACGCCTTCCCCTCCCGGCATACCCTCCCTCCCTGGGCCTCCCCTTCCCTCCCCTCCCCTCATCTCCCTCCCCCTTTTATTAGAGTGACAAAGAGATTATTAACAGATTGCATACTTTTAAGTTTAAAGGTCAGTCAGGTAACAGATATCAGCAGACAGACTACAAAAGTTCCCACAGATTACGTCGTTCATCCAGTTCTGCAGAATCACGACTGCGTCGCTTCTTTGACTGTGCATCGGTCCCAGATCGATGAGACTGTAACCATGATGTGACGTAAGGTTCTGGTTTCCAGAGATTTAGTTGTGGCCCATTCAAGTTCACAAACATCAAGCTTGCAATATTTTGCACAAACAGAGTTGATCGGAGGTCAATTGAGATGATGTTCATCAGACTAAAACCGCGCTCGCATTCAGCTGTACTGCAAGGCAATGTTTTTAGGCAGCTGCTTAGGTTAGTGCATCGGGAATTGCGCTGTTGTCTGCAATGAAGTCACGCATTCCGCCAACTGCTTCTTGGGCATCATAAGTTAAAACGACGACACAAGCGTCGGATTTCTTTCTCTCCATAACGCACGTCTGGTTCCTGCGGCTATGTCTGAACATCTAGAATCAGACTCTCAGCCAATATTTGTGCATCTGCAGGGTCTGGGTCACAGAGTCGTTTACGCAAGTCATCCACAACGCTCTGAATGAATTGTTGCTTGTTGATAGAAACCAGCTTCGGGTGATTACTTAGTGCTACTCCGTGGTACTCCTTTTGGTCGACAGGATCCACAGCTTCAGCTATGTGCTCACCTGGATTGTCTTTGTATGAAGATATGACACGAATGGTGCGTTTTACAAGTCGATCTGCTTGATCTAATGCCATCGATTTTTTCTGAAGTGACAAGCTAAGTAAAGACAACTCCTGCAGGTTGTCATACATCAAACTGATGTCGTTCACGAATTGAACACTGCGTAATTTGTTTGCCAATCCCTTCAGTTTCGTTCTGGTTTGTTGGTCATAGTCACGATTGTCAGGATTAGATGCTGCTGGGAACATTGTGAAAAACGCATTGTAGCAAGTCCAAACAGCTCGAACGGTGCGCAAACTGCTGGGAACCCAACGCATATCTAGGATGCGGCCGATGTGCAGAAACTGGACCTCCAGTTCTTTACAGGCTCACTCAGTGCACGTTGATTCTTGTTTGACTGACTGAACAGACTGTAAATACAATCCAGAAAACACTTGAAGTGGTTGACAGCTGACACGTCTTTCATGGCGTCTGCAACAGCCAGCTCCATGCGGTGATTCGTGCAGTGCCAAGAGAGAAATGAAGGATACAACGCACGAAGTCTAGTAGCGATCCCCGACTTCTTCCCAACCATTACACTTGCACCATCACTGACAAACGAGATCCAATTCTTCTGAAGGTACTCTTCCGGGAAACCAATGCTATTAAACATTTCACCAGCTGAGCAGCTACGAACTCTGAGGCCTGACTGTCTAGGTCAACTAAGTCAAGAAAGATAAAAATGGGATCACCACTATTTACGCTTGCCTTAATAAAAACGACCATCACTGACTTGTGACTCAATGTTGTCGATTCGTCAATTAGAACTGACAGTTTGGAAGACGATGAAACTAAGTCTGCTACGATTCTCTTCCTCATTTCACTGGCAATATGATTGATAAAGTTGGTCCCAGTAAAACGAGAGTGCAGGATAACACCTAAATCCAAGCCATTCAGTTATTGCAGATCAATTAATGTTTCGTGGTCTGTGAACGGTCGATTGCACTTGGCTAGGTAGTAGGCAGTGCGAAACACAGTTTCTGTGCAGCGATCACTTCTTACTGCATGCTTATAGCTAGCTGCTGTTCTAGCAACTTTTCCTGTTTGTTTTTTCGTGTTTCACAAGCAGCTAGGTGCGCCGCAGATGATACCTGTTTGTGAATTTTATTTCGAAGCAAGTTTAACCTGGTGCTTTTCCTAGCGCGCTGTCGCGGCCCGCATTAATCTGGACCTCCAGTAGCGTATACTCGCGTATATCCTAATAAATTTCACTTTCTGGAGGTGAGCATACGCCACTCCTAAGAGTAAGAGGTAGGTATACGCCGTATACCCGCGTATACCCCCCGAATACACCACTGGGTATTGGTCATCTAAGTCGTCTTTAGAAGCAAATTGATAAAAGCACGTGAAGTAATACTTTTGTGATGCCTGAAATAGCGATCAGAGTATGGAATTATGACTTCATCTATATAAGAGAAATTGATGGAAAGCTAGCTAAACTGATGGCCGCCATTTTAAAATGTAGAAATCCAGCCGGAAGTGACCAAAATCACAGCGGAAGTGCAAAATTCACGTGACGTGCTTTAGCCAATAGTGTGACAGGCGTGAGTCTAGTCTCTGAGTTCCCGCTAACGTCCCGAGAGTTAACGGAACCACTACGTAAATATAAACAAATGATAAAACTGTTGCATTAAGAGCACCGTAAATTCGGCCCCAAATTCCTGATATGCAAGGTTTTCAATTATTTAAATCATGTCAGCATATCTATAAAAGACGCGAAATAGCTTGTTTACGTACACTGAGAATAGTTAATTTACTGAATTTATAGGATGTATTTTAGAAGTTGACCACCAACTCGACAATCTGCTTAAAGTCCGCCATTTTAAGCCAACAATGCCTCTATTTTAAGACTGACTGAATAGGGCTGCATAATAACTTTAGCGCATACATATGTTTCAGCTTATCTTCTAAAAGTCGCTATGAAGCCGTCGATATTCAGATGATCTGCGTCGGCCATAAATAAAGCAATTTAGGGCTTTTGATCAAACACGACTGCAGTATTATGACACTAAAAATAATTTCCAAATAACGAAAATTAATTTAATACAAGTAAAATTTACCTATCTCACTCGAGAAACCGTACTGTGACGTTATAACTTGTACGCTGAACGTTACAATTAACTGACGATTTAGGTTTTCTATTTTTGATAATAATAATAGTATAATATGTGATGCCGCATATGAAGAGGGACCACAACACGGGATTTATTTACTGAAATATAGGCCTCTGAACGTGCTCACTGATGAAAATATTGAAATTGGGTTTTCACTAGCATTCGCTAGAAGACGCCGCCGACCATCAGTCGAGCACAACAGTTACTGTTCATGAAATGGAGCATTGCAAGTATAACATTGCAATCTGTATAACTTCCAACAAATGGATTTGCTGTGGGCTTTCGTAACTTTAAATGAGTTTTACAGAAAATTGCATTGTTTAGGTACAGCATGTTCTAAATTCTACATAAAAATGACCTAATACTCCCATTATATAACATTATACATAATTATTTTCAGATTGTTTTGCTAATCATATTATCTGAGAATTTGTATACTCTTATTACTAAGTTTGATTGTTATTATTGGTGGCAATAAAATTGATGAAAATGATGAATATTGTTTGAAAGATCATTGTCTGCCAATTTTAAATATTCACTGGCACAATTATTGTCTCATATGCTAGTAAATGAAAAGGCTTTATTGCTAAGAAGATAAGGTTTCCTACTGATAACCTCATTTTTCTCAGAATTATAAACTTGATGGTTATGATGTTCAACTGACAAGATGATCATTGTACAGTAATAATATTAATTAAAGCTGTTAACTGCATTGCAAGACTGGAATTAGCCAAAACAGTGAACTAGCATTTATGCATAACTGAAACCATGATTACATCCACAAGAGATACCAAGCCAATTATAAAATTATAGAAAAGATCATTGTGAAACCTACTAAAACAGAAGACATACCTGTATTGTTGAGGGTTTACTAGTTTGGTAGACAACCATCCTTTATTTCATGTTCTCCTTACCACTGACAAATTGCAGCCATATTTTAAGCAATCATTGAATGATACCTTGGGCATCATGATAATGGTGCAGTAAAAGTAATTAGATTAGATTAGATATGTAATTAGTTTCGATATCGCATGCCTAGCAGCCACAGTGGCTGTTGTTTGTGGTTTCCTCATCATTTTGATACATTGTTTCAATACTTGGGGAGTTGCTTGATAATTCTCGTATGCTCAGAGTTGTTTCATAAATCTGCCTTGGTTTTCTTGAGTTTTGTGATAAAGGCGTTCATATAATAATAGCAGATGCTCTGTTGCTGTTTATGGCAATTGTATTAATGTTTATGAAATGTGTGATATTTTATGTTGTTAGTATTATTTTTAATGAGGGTTGAGAGTTTACTAGTTGTGATAGTAAACTGTCCAGAACCTTATTTTGTGTTCTTTTGACAAATATGTGCACATACTTCAGTTGTTGAGAACAGAAATGCTTGTGGCAATATTTTCCAGGGTATGTCTTTTGAGCCAGTGCTATCAGGTTCTTGAGAATTAATTTATGTTGTGTGAAGAATTTAAGTGAAGGCTTCATGTACTGTGTAAATATTTGATTAGCAGATTGACACATTTAAATTGTAGTATTTCAAATATTATTACACATTTAATTTTAAGAGTAATATTTTGAGTTTCTTACATTTGATTCAGATTTTTAAACATTTGAAATTGTAACATTAATTTTTGCTTATCATCTGCAAAATTGATAAGTGCACAAATTTTTATTTTTTGTACAAATTTGTGCAGATTATTGCTGTATGAATATTGAATTGATACGATTAGACATTAATTTTGTTTTTGTCTCTGTGTGTGAAGTGAGAAATTTCACAATTAGTCATTAATTTTGTTTTTATCTCTGCATTTGGTGTGAAATTTTATGATTAGTGAGAAATTTCACGATTAGTCATTAATTTTGTTTTTATCTCTGCATGTGATGTGAAATTTTATGACAAGTCATTAATTTTGTTTTTGTCTCTGTATGTGAAGTGTGAAATTTCACAAGTAGTCACTAATTTTGTTTTTGTCTCTGCATATGGTGTGAAAATTTCATGATTAGTCATTAATTTTGTTTTTGTCTCTGCATGTGGTGTGAAATTATCTATCTATTCTGGGAATAATGAAAAATACTTTCGTTTGACAGTTTTCACCTTGTTGCTTCTGTATTGCATAAATGTTTGATGCATGTATGGGTAATGCTGCCTCATACTCAAAAAGTTGAGTTTTTACATTTTTCTTTTACATACTCGTAATGAAGCATTAAAAATGGAAATACTTGTACTTGTAACAAAGTAATATTTCACTAGTTTCGAAGTACTTTTTCTTCATTACAACAGCTGCTTACGTGTTGATTCAGAAGAATGCTTTTATTGTTTATTCGGAAGAGTGCATTTACTGTCACTTAAGCAAAATCGCTGCTTACGTGTTCATTACTCATTACTTTTTGCGCTGGGCGCAGTCGTTCAATATTTGTAATTTTGCCACTGTTACAAGGACAAATGAACGATCACTCACAGACTCGTCGGTACTTCTTACTTTAAAAGTATTATTTGGAAGAATACTTTTGCCTCGGTTGAAATTCCATGTCTTCCATGTGCAACGAACATATGTCATATTGTCAAAGCGTGTGATGCATGGAAGGCAGAGGCGTCGATCATATGGGTGCCTGTGGGGCCCGGGCCCTGCCAATATTTTGAGCATGGGTGCCTGGCCATTGGTTGGATCCCGGCAATATTTTACAGTGGTGTGCAAAAGTCTGGAACCACCCACGAATTTTGACATTTTTTCAACTTTATGACCTTTTACTGTAATTTTTTCATTACCCCACTATTTTTTTGTGTTTTTCGTTATAAGGGATATATTTGGCTATTATAATCATCTTTTTAATACCAATTATTTCTGTTTTTGACAGAAGTATAAGTTCTGAAACATACTTAGTACAACTTTTGTAAATTTCACAAATCCTGCGTGAAACTGGATCAAGATGTTCCAATCAGCGCGCGTTATTTCTGACCAATCAGGAGGCAGTTTTCATCAGCCAATAACAGTCCAGGGTGTCTAGGTAAGACAGCAGCTATAAAATAGGCGCGCTCTTTTGGATTTCTTACACTTTCTGCATCGACCATGACGAAGAAGCGGGGCTTGGTGTTGGAGGATCGTGTTAGTGTGACAGTGTTGAGGGAGGAAGGCTTTTCATGCCGCCAGATTGCCAGCAAAGTCGGCTGCAGACACAGCGCCGTTGTAAAAATCCTGCAGAAGAAGAACACGACGGAGTCGGTGGTAGACAAGCCTCGGTCCGGGCGTCCACGTGTATCAACATCACGCCAAGACCGTGCTCTTCGACGCTTGTCATTGACCAACCGCAAGTTGACTTCGCCTCAGCTACTGCGTGAGTGGTCAGACACGTCTCACGTCAGTGCAAGTTCATCAACTGTTCGTCGTCGGTGCCTGAAAGTATTTGGGCTGCGGGGGCTGCAAGGCACGCAACAAGCCACTGATGAGTGACGTACAAAGGAAGAAACGGATCGAGTGGGCGCGGAAACACTCAAGCTGGACAAGTGACAAGTGGGAGAAGGTGCTTTTCAGCGATGAAAGTACCTTCTGCTTGTTTGGCAATCAGGCCCACACCTACGTGAGGAGATTTCCTGGAGAGCAGTTCAAGCCTGAGTGCCTCATTGTCACTGTAAAGCATCCTCTGAAGATCATGGTCTGGGGCTGCATGGCTGCCAGTGGCGTGGGACGCTTGCACATCGTCGATGGAATGGTGAACGGGGCGAAGTACATCACAATACTGCAAAAGTGCATGTTGCCATCAGCGGAGCAGCTCTTTCCAGGCCGGTTCCTGTTCCAAGATGACAACGCACCTTGCCACCGAGCCAAACTGGTGATGAACTGGAAGCGTCAGCACAAGATTGAGTCACTTGACTGGCCTGCGCAATCTCCAGACCTGAATCCCATCGAGAATCTGTGGCACAAGGTGGCATTGGAAATTTCAAAGAAGCGCCCAACTTCAAAGCGTGAGCTAATTGAATCGCTTATTACTGCCTGGAATCGCGTTGTCACGCATGATCACCTCGTCAAACTTGTGCACTCGATGCCGAAACGGTGCAGACAGGTGATCAAGAATAAAGGGTGGCCCACCAAATACTAATTCACCACGGTCACACAAAATGGCCTTTTTCAAGGCCACCTAAATGATTACGAAGGAATGCAGACCACACGTGACCTGTTTTAAAGCATACATGTACGTACTAATTATGTTACACTATTGCCTAGGGATGTACATACACGTGTACAAATTAGGAGATTTACACGCTAAGCGATTAACATGGTAACTTCAACAAAAAAATTAGAAGATTAAGGCCAAACTAGGTCAAAAAGTTGATTATAATAGCCAGATATATCCCTTATAACGAAAAACACAAAAACATTTAGTGGGGTAATGAAAAAATTACAGTAAAAGGTCATAAAGTTGAAAAAATGTCAAAATTCGTAGGTGGTTCCAGACTTTTGCACACCACTGTAGCTGTAAAATCAGAAACTGTGGACTGGTAAAAGTTGTTCTTCACCTTAAGACGTTAGTAAACAATGCGAATCCGTAATTTCCAATTGTACCTCTCTAGATATTGCTGTCTGTGCCAACTTTTGCTAGGTAGACAAACGGAAAGACAGAAACAGATATATGAGTATGTACTATATAAGTACATAGGCCCCCTATATACTTATAATTATACGCAGGTCGACCAAGTGAACTGAGTCACAGGCAGTTTTCAGAAATGTAGACTTTTATCCTTACGGGTCGCCAGACTGACAGATCTAGCAAGATTTGAAAGAACCCAGAAAAATTAATGGAATACAGGGCCGACAACTCGCCCTCACTGCTAACTGCGATTTGGATGTCATCTTTGAACCGTCAGACAGTAGGGGTGTAACCCGGCGCGCTAAATTAGTTTTTTCAGCTATTAAACCATATACATATACCTTATGTACATATGGTTTTGTAATTAGGGATGAGTACGTATAAACCCATATTCGTAGAGTCGCCCTTTATAAAATTATAATTTTATGAACCACACACAGTAGCCTACCTGTAGCGCTAGCCGAAGAAAGCCCCCTGTGTTTAAAATATGAATATGAAATTTCGTTGATTTTTTTAAAATAACACGTATAGACATTGCGTTCGGATTTGCTGATACGAACAATGGATAAATTTGTTACAAAACGGAAACGACGAGACGATACATGTAATATCGATGATGACATTGCACATGCGAAGTAGGCCCATCAGCTTTTGGTCATTCAGTGTAGATGCAATGAGATGAAATTGAAAGCCAGTTTAATAATACTTAGTTTTCCAAAGTTCACTTCAGGTATAGAAATTTTTCATAAGTTATCTTAACTATCCATTCCGTCTGTAGGCCTATAGGTAAAAGAAAAGAATCGCATACATAGGTTAAACAGCTGCCTCATTATATTGACATCTGCCCAAGAGCCAGCCTGGGGCTCAACACGCCCCTCAAACGCCACCGTTGAGTCGCTTCGCGGAGGGGAAGGAAACAGGCCCACATTTCTTTGTAATTAGGGGCCCCAACAGCCCTAATCTGAGCCTGCTTTAGGCTCAATACTCGAATTAATGAACGACAAAGACCTCCCTTATTGTTTTGGGCTGAAGAAACCAAGAGTTTACGTTGCTACAAAGAGAAGAATTATCAAAGTAGGCCAATATTGGCTGCAGTTGCCAAAAATAGCAGACTTTAAGCATCCGTTAGGCCTAATTAGATGTGATAATTATATGATGTGAAATTCGCAAATCAGTGTGAAAGTACCGAACATGATTTTGTAAGATTCTTTTGTTCGTATAAAACGCATTAAGCAATAATCTTGGTGTACAGCCTATTAGTACTGTATTGTCTGTGTTGGCAATTAAACAATTATGTCCATATGCAATCAGTAGTCATCAGTCTAATGTGTCTAAACTACATACTAATCAGTTCGTTGATTGTTTCAGTAAGTACATATTATTTATTCAAGAGTCGGAATATTTAAAAGTTTCTTTAAAACGTTAATACTAATCAGTTAAGTTGTATTAGAATTAATATGTACAGTGTAACATGTTGTCCTATTTAATTTGTTGTTGCTCTTCGGTGGGAGTCTTCGGGCTGTTGCCTCTGCTTCCTGAGACTATTCGCCTTCCGTCCCTCCGTTCTTCTTCCTCGAGTCTCCCCCGGGCACAAGACGACAAAAACGCAACACAAAATCTACGACTAGGGTTTACGGGGTTTTACGCCACGCCAGAGGCCTCTGATTCTACGACTAACACAGACACAGAGATGACAGAAAGACAGGCAGCCAGCTGAGCGAGGCACCAGAGTATTCGCAACTCATCTCAAAGGAGTCCTCGTCTTCAAGGATGCGTACCTGCAGTAAGAAATTTAAGAAAGTCCGTATATATAATTATTAAATAATACATTAGTCGCATATATCAGCCCCACGAATAGACTACTCTTTTGCATTTGGAATTGAAGTTGAATATTTAACGTTGCTGATGATTCGAAACGGATAAATTATAACGACGAGCTAGTACGTTTTTCTTTTGTTGTCTGACCGCTGTGACTCACCAACGCCTACGATTCATAATTCAGTCGATGGGATATGGAGTAGTAACAAATACATAATTAATTGCTTGCTCACTTACTTACTTACTTGGTATGACCTTTTTGTCAGATTACAAATAAAGGCTGATTAGTAATTACACCTCTTGAAGTCTCGCGGGGTTTCCGAGATCTTGACTGGTTGCAGTGGAATATGTTTGGAATGTGCGGATTTGCTCAAGTGGTGAGCGATTGATGCCTTGTGCATTATAATTATTTTAATTAAGGCGCTAGAATAGTTTCCAGATTTGATGAGATTTTTAAATCTATCGATCGATTAGTAATTAAATTGTTGATCAGTTATGACATCAGGTTTATTCTTACATTTAATTTCGGATTTCTGTCTGATCAATGATTTTCTGTTCGAAATGGCAATTTTATGTCGACAATTCGATGTCTGGTAGAATTGTCTTCAACAGGAACAGTTCTCATATCGAACTTCAGATTTCTGCTTCTTTTTGTTCGATGATTTTCAATGATTTTCTGATCGAAATTACAATTTTATGTCGATAATTCGATTTCTGGTAGATTTGTGTTCAATAGGAACAGTTCTCATATAGAACTTCAGATTTCTGCTTCTTTCTGTTCGATAATTTTCAAAGATTTTCTGCCCGAAATGACTTATTCACATCTCTTCCAAGTCGATTTGCCAAACGAACTTCGTTTTCAAGGCACGAAACAACAGTGCCAAAGATGACGTCATCTATGTTGCGATGACGTCATCGGACCAACAGTCGCAAATTTATGTCTTTATTATTATATGCGTCATCGCTGTTACAGTTAATTCGCTAAGAGCTAAGAAAACAATAAATAATTTAAATAATTTACTGGCCCTCACACGTATATTCGTATATCATTCCAAATGGGAAGTATTGCTGGGTATCAATTGCCTCGTAAAATAATAATGATTGCCGCCTACAACAATCGAGATTAGGTTATGCCTGGAACTAAAATCACGCTTAAACCCCTACTGCCATTCAGGCCGACGCGCTAAATTAGATTCTTCGACTATTAAACCATATACATGTACCTTACTCCGCCACAGGGGACTGCAAGCCAGCAGTCCCTTGCGCCGGTCCTAAGCCCGGATAAAGGAGGAAGGTTTGCCAGATGGGTGTCGATACTCTGGCAGTAAAAACCAAGACGATTGAAATCTGATGCCAAACAAAAAGGATGCAAGTACATGCCGGCTCGGACGTCCCCCGGTAAAACAAGGTCCGCGAAACCAATCGAGCGATCGGGGTTGGATCGACAAATTAGCTACCGAAAGAAAAAGTCTGAAGCCCGCAAGGGAAATGATATCGGTGGGCACATGGAATGTCCGCACCCTATGGGCGGCAGGGAAGCTGGAGATGCTGGAAGAGGAAATGTCAAGATACAGATGCGACATACTTGGAATATCAGAGATGCGTTGGACACAATCAGGCGAGATGAGGAATGGAGGAATAATATGGTCTGGAGATCCCAGCAGACATGAGGCAGGAGTGGGATTTCTGCTCAGCAACAGAGCCAGAAATGCACTCATCCGCTACAGACCCGTGAACAAAAGGATGATGCTGGCACAGTTCAGTTCACAACCATTCAACATAACAACAATTCAGGTTTACGCACCAACGGCTGAAAGCAGTGAAGAGGAGATTGAAGACTTCTACTCAAAGTTGACAGAGCTGATCGGAGAGGTACAGAAGAAGGATACACTCATAATTGGAGGAGACTGGAACGCTAAAATCGGTACTGATAGAACGGGATGGGAAGGAGTTATGGGCAAATATGGTTTTGGAGACCGGAATGAAAGGGGTGAAAGACTACTGGAGTTTGCGGTAGACAATGACCTGACCATCTGCAATACAAGATTCCAACAAAAACAATGTCGAAAGTGGACATGGTGCTCCAGTGATGGACAAACAAGAAACATGATTGATATGATCTTAATAAGACGAAAGTGGAACACAGCAGTTCAACTATGCCGTACTTTTCAAGGTGCTGACATAGACTCGGACCACAGCTTGGTCATGGCAAACATCAAACTGAAGCTAAAGAAAAAGCATGAGCCATGCTTTGTGAAGCGAAGGAACATTGAAAGACTGAAGGAGGAGTCTACCAGGATCAAGTACCAACAGGCGTTAGGAAGGAATTTAAAAGAACTTGAGGAAGAGCAGGACTTGGAAAGCAGAACAGAAAAACTAACTGCAGCAATAAACAATGCGATAGAGGAGGCGGTTCCAGAAGAAGAAAAGATCAAGCAAAAGTGGATAACACAGGAGACATTGCGGCTGATACAGGAAAAGAGGGAGCTAAAACTCAAAAGAGACACATCACAGGTAGCAGAACGGAAATACAAGGAGAGTTGCAACAGGGTGAGGAAGGCAGCAAGAGAGGATAAAGCACAATGGTTGGAACAGCAGTGCAGGGAAATTGAAAAGAACTTTGGAGAAGGCAAAAGCAGAGAAGTCTACAAAATGATAAGAAATGTAAACAGAAACTGGCAACCGAGACTCACAGCAATAAAAGACGAGAAGGCTAAAATGCTAACAACAAAGGAAGATATAATACAGCGATGGACGGAATATTGCAGTGAATTATATAGCGAACAGCCAAATCAAGATCTTACTAGAGAGGTAATAAAAGAACTAAAGGCTATCTCCCCTCCGACGACGGAAACAAACACAGACATATTGTTAGAGGAAGTTCAAAAAGCGATAACAAGGTTAAAAAACAATAAAAGCCCTGGTAGAGACAACATCACGGGAGAAATGATCAAGCATGGAGAAGATCTTCTGTTGGGTGAAATCCACAGGTTATGTAACATGGCATGGGAGCAAGGACAAGCACCGGAAGAGTGGAAGAAGTCGATATTGGTAACAATCTACAAAAAGGGAAGTCCATTGGAATGTAACAACTACCGCACCATTGCGCTGATAAGCCACCTGGGCAAGGTGCTGATGATGGTATTGGCGGAAAGATTAAGGAGCCAGATGGAGGAATACTTGACGGATGAGCAGGCGGGATTTCGGAAGGATAGAAGCACGATACAACAAATCTTGGCTTTAAGACTAATAGCAGAAAAAGCAAGGCGAAAGAATAAAAAGGTATACAACTGTTTTGTAGACTTTAAGAAGGCATTTGACAGTGTAGACCAGAACGTGACATGGGCCGTTCTACAATCGTATGGGGTTGACAACAAACTGATTCAGTTGTTACGAGACATAAATGGTACTTCACAAGCGGCGGTCAGGACATGTGGCAAGTTGGGACCGTGGTTTAGAACCAACAGGGGTATGAGACAGGGCGATCCAATATCGCCCATGGTGTTTATAACAGATTTGGAAAGAGCAATGGACAGGGTCAAGAGCAAAGGAATATCAGTTCAGGGAATATGCATAAACAATTTACGTTTTGCAGATGATGTGGACATATTGGAGGAGGGACCTACAGAGCTGGAGTGCACAACACGAATGCTGAATGAAGAAGCAAAGAAATATGGACTGTACATGAACTTTGATAAGACAAAAACAATGGTATTTGGCGACAAAAACATCACCCAGCAGATAGTGGTTGAAAGAATGCAGCTGGAGAATGTAGAGAGGTTCACTTATCTTGGAAGTAATATGACATATGACCTAGATTGCAAAAGTGAAATAAAGATACGAATAGCGAGGGGAATAGCAGTGTTGAAAGCAATGGATAAAACTTGGAAGAGCAGAGCAATCAGCATGAAAACAAAACTGGAGGTATTAAAGACATGTGTATTTAGCACCATGATGTATGGATGTGAGACATGGGTCCTGACAAAAGACTCACGACGGAGAGTCTTGGCATTTGAGAGAAAATGTTACAGAAAAATCCTAAGGATCGGATGGACTCAGAAGATTAGGAATGAAGAGGTTTACGAAAGAGTGGCTATAACCGAGAACATGTACCTTACATACATATGGTTTTGTAATTAGGAGTGGGTACATATATACCCATATTTTCGTATAGTTGCCCTTTATAATTATCAACCAAGGACAGTTCTGATTTATGAGGTCCGTAAACGAGACGCTGAATTGTTCCGCTTTCGTTTTATTGCGGCCCAGTTTCGTCACGTGTCTGTGTATTTGGAACAGTTATATGTGGCTGCTCGCTGTTCTAGCGGCCCGTATCACGAACTGGGATGCTGATCAGAGGTAGGTGGTTTTTGAAAAGCATTCAGACTTAAAGACGTCTTTCATTTTTAGAATAAAATGCAAATGTCGACGTTTTTAGAATGAAGGGGAGTGAAGAAATAGGAGAAAAGGGAGAGGGGAGAAAAAGAGGGTAGGAGAGGGGAAAGGGATGCACGGGCAGAAAATGGTAACCTTAGTTCATGAGTCATGACACAATTATGTTATCGTAATCGTAAACTCTGCAGCGCCCTAAGAAAGTTAAGTTGCGGGAACCAGCTTATTCACAGGCGCTCAGTCAAAACAAAATCGATAGGCAGGAAGAGCGGTTCCAGGTCAAGATCAAGGAGCTGGGCAGGCAGACAATTAGACGGCTACGGTGGATGGTGTTTGGAATTGGAACGGCAAGGTGGATAAGAGGAAGAAGAGTACTCGGGATAGGATATAAGTATGAACTGCACAACTTTGGTTAAATATTCATTTGACCTGCGAGCGACATTAACAGCAGGTCCCATAGTCATGCAAAATCCAAGCAGATTGCTTTTATTTTGTAGCTGTAATTTAGGAATTTGTATTGTACGCTGGTACATTCTGAATATTGGTACTAAATGTTGAGTGACACTCAGACATGCATTTTATCAGTGTTGGTGAAGGACCATGGCAAGCAAATATAGATGAAAATGAACCATAGTTAAAAGGCGTAAGGCTCTAAAGGGTATTCATGTTGGTGCATTGCTGTGGCTTTGTTTTCGCCAGTGGCCAAAGTCCAACCTCAGACCTTGGGTCGCTTTTGTATATTTTTTACACCCATAAAGTCGCGGGCAATTGCTATTTGATATCGGATTGCAGGCTTGCTGCTGCCATCAGCCTCTATGTTCAACCCAGTGTGGGAATCCCCTTACTGATTCCGCCATGTTTCTCGCTACTTCTTTGTGATCCAACATTAAGGCCACTGCATCCCAAGACGTGCCATTTACTTCCCAGCTTATGCCGGTACCAAATTCTAGGGGCCTACTGCTTGTGACAGAGGCACATTATGTGCGCAGACAACTTGCTCAGGGTCGTTACACAAAGTCGAACCTACAACCACATGATCAGTGACCAAACGCATTACCGATTGAATACCGTGTTATATGTTGTTTTAATGGTGAGTCAGTGAAACCCTGCTGTGTGGCTAAACATGAATGCCATATGAATGACCACGTATTTGAGGGGTCCACTTTGGGATGACATTTGAATCCCCGAAAGGTACACCAGTTACACAAAATTAGACCACTTGACTGTGTGTACAGTAGCAAGGTTTTTATGAAGGCTTTGTGGTAGCAGTTTATTCAAAATTCAGGATATCAGCTTGGTTTTGACCTAAATACATTGTTGTCTTGTGGATACCCGTATTTACCCCGGTAGCTCGAACCAGTTCCGTTCCCTGCCGCCACTGTTGCATGTACCAGTTTCTCTACCCTATATATTATTATTATCATCATCATCATCAGCTGCAGCAGCAGCAGCAAAGGAGCAAAAGTGTGAACTATGCATGAATAAAATTTTCTTGGGAACATTGTTCTTGTTCCTTGCAGAATCAGCATCGAAAATCCGCCAACTTCATTTCATTTGCCTGAATTTATGTCTTCAACATAAAATGGACATATCCACAAAATGTAGTCCTATATATCATTATTATTATTATTATTATTATTATTATTATTATTATTATTATTATTATTATTGCTTTGACCCCGACAGTTACCATGAAAATGTGTTTTTAATACTGCGAAACCTCACTTGTTGACATCAGTTGAGTGGGACGCGTTTTTGGCCGCCTTAATCTGAATGGATTATGGCCGTGGGTTGGTTTTACTTTCTCGCTAAATGTCTGAAAATAATGTACTTCATGATTCTTAGAAATACTTTGGCTTTTACTCGGCTGGTACCGTGCTAACAGTCTGACGTCTACTTGGAAAAGTACTTAGTAAAGTTAAAAATAGCTACTGATAACACATTTGTTTACTGACTTATTTTTTGGTCCACTGAGTTCTCAGAACAGCTACTGTTCAAGAGAGGAAAATTTCTTAGAAATTAATGTTGGATCACAAAGAAGTAGCGAGAAACATGGTTGTATAACTCTATTATCCCGCAGTTATACATAGCAGAACCTAAAGGAGTTGACATGGTCCTAGGCAGATCTTCGTCTAGGAACACACCGAGGTCCTGGCAACGTTCAGGATCCTATGTGACCAGCATCACGTGTCCAACATGAGTGGCATCACGGACTTCAGAGATAAGTCTCAGGAGAACTGTCTCAGTCGAATGGCCTTTCCTGAAGCCGATTGTAGATTTGGCCTTTGGCCTTAGATTACATGATTCCAAATATCACAACATCTGCTGCACAACTGTTGTGTCTCCGTTACCTTAGAAATTACTGTAAGGTTAGAGATAGGTTGATAGTTTTGGATGTCATGCGGATCCTTTCTGGGCATTTTGCTTGATGGCCATATGATGGCAAGCTTCAGACTTTCATGTTTTGGATGGTGAGGACAAAAGAGCAATCTTTAGTCACGTCCACCGCATTGAACAGTTTGTGTGTGTGCATGCGTGGGTGCGTGCGTGCGTGCGTATGTGTGTTTCTTTTGCTGTTTTCTGGTATGACTTGAATTCTAGGTGCTACATATGACGAATTTGGTGATTTCTTTTTGTGTCTGCTGCCTGATGGGGGACTATTCTGTTGCTGTTACCAGATTCTGGTATTTCGGGCTGTGGCTTTGCCTTTGGGAAACAGCATAATTGAAGCCTCGTGTTATATACAGCATTACCTCATTTTAAACCCCATGTTGAGCCAGATGTGGCTAGATTTGTTCTTTAGAACCTGTAAGCATGTTTGTTCGAGCTAATGAATGTGTTCCTTTAAAATAGGTGTTTTAAAGCTGATTAACGTATTCATTAAAGCAAGGAAACGTGTTGTTATTACAGTAAAACTGCAGCTCTCTCTGTTTCTTTTGCCCAGGTGAAGTTCTGATTTCATCTGTACCTGTTAGACTGGAAATTTAAGAAAAGCTATTCTTCAGTGGTCCAGGAAGGCATTTTGCTTAATTATGTTGCTTTAAAAGGTACAGTGGAGATGAGGATATAGGTGAAGCATCTGCTTAAGTTTTAATGTTTGACTAATAAATATGCATTTGATAAATTGGTTTAGTCCAGAATTGACATCCTAGTGAATAAGCTAACATGCCACATGTAGAGAAATACTATGCCGGAATGGATTGACTGTTATGCAGGGAAGCCAAGGTGGTGTGCAAACTACAGCATTTTTGATGATTCAAAACACTGATCATAAAACTGCATAACATTTAAGGCAAAGCTGAAGTAATGTCCAAAAAAAGTGAGAATAACTTTTGATGAAAATAGTGATGCGTTGCTTAGATGATGTGGCTACAAGAAGAGAAGGTTTGCCACCAGACCATTCATGACTCTCAGTCTTTTCTGAACATGCTAATTTTAAATTATTATTATTATCATCATCATCATCATCATTATTATCATCATCATTATCATCTATCAGACACTCATGTCATGCTAATTTATGAATTCACCTCAAGAAGCACAGGTACCTGGAAAGTCTTCAGTTGTTTCCTAAATGAAATAAGAGAAAGAGAATGGTTGCTCAAAGGTGGTGGTAGTGAATGCCATGTGTAGTGCCTTGCTAGATATATGCTACATATGTACATTGTACATTCATACACACAAATGCTTACACACATACGCATGCGTACATACATAACACATGTACACATACATCTGCACATACACATTCGTTACTTGTTTTGGTGCTGTCTTTTTCATTACTCAAGAGAATCATCACTTAATATATATTGGAGGATACTATTTGTTACTCAGATAATGAACTGTCGTTTATTTCTGCTTTAGAGTCTTCTGGCATTGGTTTTTACTTTCCGTCGTCGTTACAGCTTTGAATCTACTGGTAACATGTTACATCATGTGGCCGCTTTTGCCGAGATCGTGCTGCCAGTGCTTTTGCTACGGCTGTTGTCAATTGCATTTACTCTTGGCAGCTCAGACAATCTAGACGCCCTGGATGACATTAGTGCAGGTAATGTCATCAATGCCGCATGTCATACGACTTGCAGTTCTTTGCTGAAAAACGCCACTTGATATGGAAAATTTTCCTCTGGCACAGTGACATAATACTTCTGTTGAATCCCTTTCTGGAGCTGGTCTGAAGGCAATTTTTGTGGGCCTACTTAAAATTAGCTGCTTTTAGCATAAAAGCCATATATTTTATTTCTGCTGAGAGTGCTAGTGAATGATAACTGAGGTTTTGCTTGCACTTTTTTTTGTTTTTTTTGTTGTACTGATAAATGCGGAAGAGACATTTTTCTAAATAAAATAGATATAGTGTAAAAATGGACGATTTGTTTTTATTATTAATTTTTGCAATTCCACCAGATTTCAGATGCATTACAATGAAACTCAAATTTGGTAATGCTCCTATTTGCAGTAACTCAGTTGTATACTTGAAGCCCAACTACAGGAAACATGATTATGAGCAGAGTGAAAGGGGCAATTGTTTGGGTTAGGGCTGAAACGTGGGCTTACTAGCAAAGTTGCATAAAAGATGTGAGATCCCCAAATTCCAAAGATGCGGTAATTTGTAACTTGTATCATGCTAGTGTCTAATGTCACTCGTTCAAAAGACACATGACGTGTTAACAAATGTTAACAAATATGTTTTAAAAAAATTTGTGTGAACAGATTCTACTTATGCGGCCTGCATTGACTCTCGAGGAAGCCTTATTAAAACCTGCTCACAAGTCTTATATGTATGTTCCAAAGATGCCGCTTTTCTTTCTCTTGATGGTGTAATTATTGGAATCCTGTGATGCCAAAGTGTCTGACAGACATGATGTTTCCTGCCAGTTGATTTTCTGAGATACATCTTTCCAGCTGACTTGCTGTGTAATTATCATGCCCTGGTGCGTGTAGGTCTAAATGACTGTCCCTGGTCTTTTATCTGGGACTTCCTTCCCACATGGTACCCATGTTGTGTGATTGTGATGAGCCTTGGCAATCTTGCAACGGCTTCTCAGTCCATGTCTGGGCCCACAACAAAGACGTGTGATTATACATCAGACATACATCATATATTACATATTTATCAGTACTTTTTGTGAGGTGCTTGAAAAGTGCCATATGTAGTGCCTTGCTAGATATGCGCTACATATGTACATTCATACACACAAATGCTTACACACATACGCGTGCATACATACAAAACATACATGTACACATACATCTGCACATACACATGTACATACACATACACAAACATAAATACTTACAAACTTTCGTACATATATGGATAGATATATACATACATACATATATATGGTTTCTGCCCCTGCATGATTACTGCATTGTTTTTATGATTTTTTATTTGGCTGGTGACCAGGAGATCCTCTGTGACTGTTATCTCAAAGCTCTTGTCTGTTGGTTTGATCATTGTTGTGAAAGGCTACTTGACTGAGAAGCCCGTGCAAAATGGAAGCAGTGATGTGCAGTACTTGTTAGAGCTCTCGGATATTCACGAGTCAACATATTGACTTGCTCTTCGTTCATCCAAAGTAGCTGTGACGTGTGTTGTACTGATTAACGACTACCCAACACTATCCTGCACTTTGTTATTGTATCACCTATAAAATGAGTACTTAGAAATAATTGTCAGGTTGAGCAGTTCAGTATGATTTCCGGAGATTTTTTCAACAAATGAACATGGCAGGATATGTTTTATGGTGGGAATCAGTGAAGGGAAGACCTGTAGGGAGGACCATGTAATGATAGGGAAACGCATCAAAGGTTTGTGTAAACTGGTGATCAGGAATTCCGCCCCTACAAATCACTCCCTGGAACAGAGTGATTATTGGCCTTGCAGGCAGTGTATGGTTACTTTAAATTGTCTGATAGAAGACACTGAAAGTCTTGGGTGTAATTGTGATTGTAATCTGATATTTGTAAAGCGCCACTTCAAGAATAGACTCATCAGAGGTGCTCCCGACCCAAACCATTGAGACCACTGTCAAATAATATAGACTTCAGGGACAAACTGAAGAACTCAAGCCGCAGCTCTCGGGAAAGGCGATTCCAGCTATTAGGTCCAACACAGGCAAAGAAAGCTTCTAGACTGAGCTGTAGCAGTACGCATATGAAGAACAGTCAGGAGCACAAGAGAGGCTGGGTAGGATCTTATACCAGACACTGAATTGTCTAGGGTGGGTGGGATCTTATACCAGACACTGAATTGTCTAGGGTGGACGGGCTCTTATACACGACACTGCATTGTTGGAGTGGATGGGCTCTTATGTAAGACACTGAATTGTCTAGGGTGGGTGGGCTCATATCAGACATTACCTGATTTGTGAATTGGATCCATTCATGTGTAAAATACAGAGGTAATCCGTATTTAGTTTATGGTCTGAAAATGTGTGACGCGGTGATCTGTTCACTTAGCGCTTGTAGGATTTGTTGTTGAAAGGGTACGGGTTCAAGCCTTGGTTCCAGCCTGCTGAGTGGACTTCATGTGACGATCTGGGCAAGTTGTTCGCACACATCTGGTTCTGTCACCTAGTAGTATGATTTGATACCAGCATAAGCTGGAAAGTAAATGGTAAATCCTGCGATGCTCTGGCCCCCCATCCAGAACCTTTGGATTCGTCCACTGCCAGCTCCATGGCTGAAGAGCACAAAATGAGCGCCCCTGTGAACATTCCACTGGGAACTTCAGTTTTTACTTTACTTGTGAAATGTGAAGAGGGAAATTTAGTTTATTATTGGCCATTTCCATCTGTTGTATGCAGTTTATTTCTGTTTGTAGAATTCTCTCCAAAGGAACCTCTTTTTGCCAGTGGCTCGACTATGGTGCTGAACTGCACACTGAAAAATGCTCCTCCAGGTGTCACTGCTCACCAGGTGCACTGTACGTTCGACAGCTCCAATCTAACGGTAGTGGTACTCAACAACTACACTGTCCAGATCAGAAAAGAGAATGTTACGAGACAGATGTCACATGGTCACGTGTTCTGTCGTCTGAGTGTCTTGGGGAAGCCGTTCGCGCAAGTCGCCATACGTGTTGCAGGTGTCTTATGTTACTTCACCTTGGATTATCCTTAGACCTCCATTGCTTATCTTCTTGTGTAGCTTCTGCACTGTGGAACCCAAACACTTCTCATTCCAAATCCTTTTCAGTTGTTCTGGCAACCAACCAATGTACCCGTAATCTAATCTAAAAACTTCTTTAATGCTGTAATCTGCAGAAGAGGAGACAGCTCAGAAACCACTAAAAATGAAGAGCTTCTTTTGGAAAATATTGTATGGGTGCCCAAATAGTGAAGTTATGCTATTGCCTGTTAAGGAGCTTAGTTAAAGTTGCCAGTTCATTACCTGTCTGTGCTGGAGATAACCACAGCGTTGTTGGATGACCCGTGGTCATGTTTGCATTCGGCTGAACTTTCCCTCAATCCAGAATCACGCATTTGAGGAGTTTCTTCGAACAAATAAGTTGTTTGTGGTAACTTTTATTTTTAACGTGGTGATGGCTTCTCAAAATGGATTTCAGTTAATGCGGAATGCTCTTACAACTTTTTCAACGGTGCACTGTAGAATTGTGCTTGCACAGCGCAGGTGCACCACTTAGTTACGTAGACACTTAATAGAGTGCCTTTTAAGTGCCTCACAAAAGTGGTGCCTCTGCCTAGATAATTTAAATTGTTGATTTTGTATTTCTTTTCTTGCTTCCGTTCCTTCTGTTCTGTCTCTTGTGTCATTTCGGTCTCAACTTAATACCTCTTTCAGAGGGCTTATCCACCATAGGCTGTCTGTCTGAGTGGTCTGACCTGGGTATTGACCTGATTATGGCTTGGTTTTGGTGTGCCATCAGTTGAGTCCTTGTGGATTCGACGTCAGTTTTGTTGAAGTTGCTAATTAATAATAACAATAGTCATTAAGAACAAAAAGTTCATCAGTAGGCAAATGATTCTGAGATAACTAGAAAAAACCATTGGTATGTTTGTTGTGCTACAGATATACCAGTAGCACCGAATATAACCGGATGTGTGGTGTACAACTGGGAGAAGATGGTCTGTACCTGGGAACTGCCCAAACAGGATACCGGCCTTCCAACAAATTACAGGCTAGGCTGGACTCTCCTGTGAGTTGTTTTATTGCTTTGCCTTGTGGTCTCTGTCTACTTCTGTCTGGTGCTCTTCGGAGTTTGTGTTGTCTTGTGGTCATCTTAAAAGTTGGTTTTCTATACCGTTTACAAAGTAAAGTAGGATTTGTAGTAATGCAATTACGCATGTAAAAGTATAAAAAGTACACAGTAATACGTGTAAACAATTGAAATATGATAATGCTCTCTAAGAGAACATTATCATAGTAGCTCATACCTGTGCTTTAAAGCTGGACAGGAGGAAACATTATGCACCATATTTAAGTTTTAAAAGTATACCAACAGAGTACATATAAAAGTATATATATCAGTATGCAGTATGGAATGGCCTTCATTATACCTATTCAGAACCTAGCAAAAGCCGATCTGAAGTAATGAAGATCCATAGGATCTTCAGTGCCAGTAGAATGTACACATATGGATGTTTATAATGGTTTGTTTTCGTCAGAAGTTAACAGTCTCCAACAGATGACTGGATGATTTCTGCTTCACATATCTGCTTGTTGAGGATCCAAACGTGTGGTGTTCCTTGTGGCTGTAACATTTTTGTCAAAAGTTTTGCTGCCCATGCACTTACAGTCTTGACTTTCATTTAACTATTTTTCTAAAGCTTTACTTTTTCTGACCTTTCTTTCAGTGAGGCTTAGACTGAATCACCTTGCTGAAGTTTCTTGTTTCAGTGGCCTTTCCGCCTTTGACTTATTCCCGTAGCTTCTTTGAGTGACCATTAATTATGTGGTTTCTCAAGGCTGTGACGGTTTGGGAGCATATATTATTTAATGGTGAGCTGACCATCTTTCAGTGCTGCATCCTTGAGCGAATCCCATTATTATGTTTTTGCCTCAGGTGAAATATCATTCATTCTAACATCACACCGTTGAAAATAATATTTCTTGTTGGAATGTAATAAACCGTTTAATATCATCATCATTGTTATCATCATCAGTGTATGCCAGTGTCCGGAGTATTGCCATTTCCCATTTCATCTTTTGCAGAAGTTTGTTTCCAGGCAGTATTTGGCCTGATATTTGGTGTGCTGAGATTGGACTGTGCTGTGCAGGTTCCGGTATCTCTATCTGAGCTTGCTCCTCAAAATACCAATGGTATATTATGGAATAGTTCTGTAGGTCCATGGTAGGATGTTTTATAATTCATATACTGAACATTTTTAATATTTCTAAAGCAGGTCAAATGAAATTCAAGGAAATAGTCTTAGAGGTGTATTTCGAACGATGTATGGGGTGGGTGTCGTTTTCTTGGTTTCTGAGTTTATTTCTGGTTTTTGGCCAATGAGCTTTTCATAGATATATCAAGAAGTTTGCTTTTATTTTCAGTAACTTGGTTTAAAACAAGGTGCAGCAGCTTTTAAATCGACTGTGTTACAGGAAGTATTGTATCTTCTACAAACATGCACACAATTCATTCTCAAGCCATGCATCCTGTTGGTAGATGCGACAAAATTTTAGTAAAACGTGGCCATATTTCGTGGGGGACACTAACCAATTATATATTTGATAGCATCTGTATAATTCTTAGATGCATATATATATAGCAAAATTTGGTTGAAATTAAAAATGTTGCAGTTTCTAAAGATTTGCTACACTTGTTGCTTAATGCCTTGTTTGATGTTTTTGACAGTGCCAGTGTATTTTAATATTCCCACCCAAACTTGCCAAAGATACTAAATTTAGAAAGATAATGTATAAACCGCCGTAATGAAAACAGGTTACTTAATACAGCTTAGTTTATATATTTAGAGGTATTTTTTAAACAGTGTTTCATGTAAGTAATTTTATAACATTTATCAACGTCGTCATTATTGGAGAAAACTGTATCAACTGTATACCACTGATATCAACTGCACAAAGCTGCGTAAGTATGCGACAGTGGTGACTGGCTCCTGCTGGCTTTCTGTTATGCATTCCATAGTGCCAAACTGGTGAACTTATCATTTTGCTGCAAATGCCCCTAGACCTATGTTCAAATGCCCCTCCCCGACCTATGTTTAATTTGATAGACCGTGCAGATTTAAAAATCAGATATTATAGTTTCAGATCAGATTTACAACGAAGTCAGATCTTTTATATCAAATGAAATATTTAGCAAAACGTTGAATTTTTCAGACTTGGCCAAGTTTCTCAAAAACTGAGATTTCATAGATTAGTCTCAGATTTAGTAAAATGATATATAAAATGATATTTTTAAAGATATTTCAGAATTTGATTTTCACAGATTTAGGTATGATTGAGAAAACTTGGCTGTGAGATGTTTCCATGGAGCAACGGTTGCAATTGGGGTTTAAGTGTACTTAATGCAAAACTTTGCTTTGAGCAAGCAGTTCAGCTGGAGATGGATTTGCATGACTTTCTTGTCACCTGTCTTTTCCTCTCATGTCAACCCTGTGTTTTGTTGACACCTATTTCACTCTTTTCCTTTGTGTTTGTCTTGTGACAGTGATGTTTGTCTTGTGACAGTGATGTTTGTCTTGTGACAGTGATGTTTGTCTTGTGACAGTGATGTTTGTCTTGTCAGTGTGGTGAACTGTGACTTTAATTTCAGTTACGACGATTTGCATCCCTGCCCCGATGTGTCAGGTAACACGTGCACATGGATCAATTCTGGGCCTGATGGGTTAAAGATGGACATGAGATACCGAATGGTGACGATCGCACAAAATGAGCTCAAAACCGTCATTTCATCACCTTTTCTCATTGAAACGTTGAAATTAGGTATTTTCACATGTGCATGTCATGTGTCTGTGTTGTGCTTGCTTTTATGTTTGTGGTGTGTGACAGCCTTTCTTTGCTGCAATCCAGAGATTTACCAATCAACTGAGAAATTTCTCAGCTGCTATGTTTTATGTGCTTGAATTTTCTGCTTACAGCTCAACCATGCCGGCCGGCCTTTGCTTTTAATTTTTTGTGTCAGGCGTAATCATTTGTAGTCGGAAATGTCTGTCAGACTAAGATTGTAGTTGATATGGTATTTTGCCTGAGAGACAATCAATCAGCTCCGTGGGAGCTTCTACTATTTAGATTGTGCATGTCTTCAAACTGCTTCAATCAGTATTTGTTCGCAAGAACAGAGATAAATTTTACCACAATCAATCGGTCATTCTCTGGGCGACTGATTAATTTGCTTTTGGGCTTTTTGGTGCTTCACCTTTTGGTTGCTGGTTGTTGTTTGTTAAATGTTTTAAGTCTTATGTTTATGTTTAGTTATTTTGGCTGCTGAGTTTGGCATGCTTTTGGATTTCTTCTTGATTATTGGAGTGCCTTGGAAGAGATATGCATGTTAGTCTTTTTTCTTGGCTCTGCAGTGACTTAGCGGATTGAATGGTCTTTGATGCCAGTTATGAGTGCTGAGATTTATCTAGATTTTTAAATTGATGCCCCATTGAAACTGATGATTGCAGGAGTAGATGGTTTAAACTTTGCAAGGATTTATTGCTTATAAGAAATTGTTAAACTATTTTACTATTCTTCTGTATTGCTCTATCAAGCATTGTGACGAACTGCTGCCTTCGTCCCATTCAAAGGAAAAAAACAGAAGGTAAGGGAAAGTAAGGTAGATACACATTTATTGCATGCAAGAGTTATTGGCAGAAGTCCTCAGATGGGGTTGAACTTTTCTTCAGGAATAAATAGCGCAAGCAGATCAAGAGCAATCCAATAGTATGACATCATCAGGACCTTTTAGAGATGCCCAGGCCACTGCAAATACAAGGCCCCCATTCTCTAAGTTTGCATGCACGTCGTAAGCCTACTATTTTGCAGTATTGAATTATAATACAAAATAGGGTAAAAATGAATATTAATAAGTAATACATAAAAAATTCAAAATCTGAAGCGCCTTTTCTATGTGAGGCCTTTATCAAATGGCTCTGCCAGCCCCTCCTGATGGACCTGCTCCACATTGCTGAATCCAGGGTGCTGATGGTTGTAATTGTAATAGAGCATTTATATAGCACCTTGAGAAAATCTTTTTTAAGCCCCAAGGTAAGTGTAATCCCTCAGGAATTAAAAAATTATTATTATTTTTTTTTATTATTATTTTACCCAAGGTAGGTATAATCCCTCAGGTGGTGAAAAAATTAATCCGGAGACAGTAATGAACATCTGGAATGGCTACTTCTCATCCGGCTCAGGCAGAGAGAAGGTACTGCGAAAGGCGACGGCGTTGAAACGTTGAATTATGATTGAGAGCCTTTTAAAAAAATAGATTCTCTCTGGCGTATCAGGAAATGCGAGATAGACAACGGCCCAAATCAGAGATGAAGGATAAGCCGGTGCTATTTATGGGGCCAAGGGTTTCAAAGGCCAAGGGGATAAAATCATGTGAATCAAGGAGGGAATTGTATTTTATTATTATTATTGTTATTGTTATTATTGTTGTTGTTGTTTTAATAAGTTATTTAAATAATGACAAAGATGCCATCTCCAGAGGGCTCAGAGCATAATGGCAATGTTCCAGAGAGGCAAATGGCATTATTATTATTATTATTATTATTATTATTATTATTAAAGTTTGATTCACTAACTCCTTTTAAATAGTGCAAATGTGCGATCATGATGGTCGATTACATGATAATCAATAAATATCTACCACCGGTTGTAAGCAGTTTTTATCCAAATTAGTCATAGTTTTGTTTCACCGTGAATGTGAAAACACCAATGTAAATTGCACCACTAGTTGTCAGCAGTTTTGACTCAAATTAGTCAAAATTTTATTGCACAATGTTTTAGCTGTGGTTTTTTCTTAGAAACCTGTTTTTGTATAATTTTTTGTAACTAACATGTAAAGGAAATATGTGACACCTAAAATGAATAGCGAAATACTAATTTGGTTGACCACCAAATCAAAGATCTTAGAGTCTTTGACCAAATGAAACCGACATAAGTTGAACTGATGAATGTTTGAAAAGCCAGTGAGCGGCAAATAACAGGGCCAAGTGGGTAAATCAGCCACCAAATTATTTGCAATGTAGATTATGTTAATCCATTTTCAGC
>OZ029913.1:58936256-58979529 GCA_964023275.1 Norana najaformis
TGACCAGAGAACTAAAAAGCCGAAAAACGAATCCCTATCCAGAGTGAACACATTTGACACCACGTTCGAAGTTCCAGGACTGCGCTGCATCGAGAATGAATAATGACAACAGCAAGTGAAGTCCGCATTCACGGTTACCTCATCATTTGAGACACCCTCTTAAATAGTAGACGCAGCGAACGGACAGAGCAGAGCCTTAAAGCATTTACCTGAGCAACGTTGTCCGGCTGAATTTTTTAGTCAAACTGTGGATGCGAGAACTGCATTGCATAACCACGAAACCAACCTATATAACAGACGTATTCGGCTTGCTTCGAGAAAATAAATGGATCGGTTCTCGCAGCCGAAAGTTAAACAGTTTCTCCTGTGGTTATTTGAAAGTCTAAATCAATCATTTCCACCGTTATACGCTTGCTATTTTAGTCAGTGAGCCTTCATTCGCCGAGCCTCCACTTGAGCGCTGGAGGACTGAAGAACAATTTCTTTGTTACGAATGTAACACGCGGATATCGAAACATAATCACATCCGCTGAATCCAGATCTGGTTTTAACACGAACTTTACTCATCCCTCTGCTGAGTTATAATCACGTTCGTTCCTTAACCCTCCACTTATGACGAATGGGCTGCGTTTTCCTGTATTTCCCGATCTAAATAGTTCATGTGAATGTTGTGTTTTAGGCACTGTAAATTGTTGTGCGTTGTTCTGCAGTTGTTAGTATCTCTGCCTACCGTGTTTCTTTCACTCATCTGTTCTCTCTTTCTCTCTCTCACTCACTCTCTCTCTCTCTCTCTCTCTCTCTCTCTCTCTATCTCTCTCTCTCTCTCTCTGTCTCTCTGTCTGTCTCTCTCTGCTGGAAAACCACGTTTGCATGCTGACTTGTAAAAACAGGGCCGATTTTTGTATGCTGACTAGTACAATCGCGACCTTCTCAAACATAAATCTTATTAGAACCTAACTCTGTTAACACAGTCTTTAGAGACCGGATTTTGGAATGTACTATTCCATACTTCATACAATATTATAAGCCTATAAAAATCCGATCAACGAATAACAAAACAAAAACAAAACAGGACAGAACAAACAAAAATCTTATTTCACTTTTTGAACAAGACCTTTAACTCGTTTTTTCTCAGTGTTCTATTATTGCAATATTTTACTTATTTGAATTTTAGTGTTGTCTAGTACATGCAAATAAGTATATTAATTTACAAACAGATATAGATATCAAATCTATCAGATATCTATCAGATATCTATAGAATAAACTAATTATTTTTTGGTGACTAATAGTTGTGGTAGATGGTTTTCGCGAGCGATTCGAGTTGAAGAAACTTCGACAAATGGTGACTAAAAATTACATTTGTGTGAAACTTAATTGAATAAAGATCATTCTGCTACCTGCTGTATTGATACTCTTATATGAGTCATATTCCACGATAATGATAGCCAGTTTGTATAACTGATTTTCATGTGGAATTTTTGCAATTATGTTGTGTGTTCCATTACCGGAACAATGGGTATAAATGGTTTTAGAGATTCTGGATTCCATACGTCTATATGAACCTCTTATTTGGTAGTATACAGTGTAATTAATTGGGTTCGACGATTGAACCGTTGCGCTTTGGTCTCTCTGCCTGACTTTGGATCTTGATCTGGAACTGAACCCTTTTTGTCTGTCTGTCTGTCTGTCTGTCTGTCTGTATGTCTGTCTCTTTATGGTCTTCTGACACAAGGACTTCGTTCTTCACATGGTATCTTTGGAAAATTCCTCTGACTTGACGTAGCGCTCGTGAATAAGCTAGTGTTCTGCGCTTAGTTTTAGAGTAGCGCTTTAGAAATGTTTGAGAGTACTATCGCCTAGGCCCTGTGTGGCCTAATGGTTTGGCTAGGTGCTCTATTTACTGTGGGTTAACTAGCTACATGGATTGTGTGTATGTGTGTGTGTGTGTGTCTTAAATGATGCATTGGGCAGTAAGGACTGGCACTCTAGAAGTTAGTAGTTCGAAGTGTTAATACTCTTGTAGAGGCGTTACACAAATGTTCTGTTAATGAATGAATAATGAGGCAATGGATTAATATAAAGTGATTATTAACACACTTACGTTTAGGTTATACGATTATACAGGAACTGCATATGAATCAATATTAATCAGCTTAATCTACTCTAATCCCTAATACATTAGTATTAACTACATCCTACATAAATTCCTACGGTCTGTCGTTGTCCGTCACCGATCTTATGCCTACCCCATCTTCTGTTGTCCCTCGACGGATCCTTCCTCAGACGGGACCCGCGTGCGACTCTCCTCTTCTGGTCTTCTCTGAGGACTGACCCTTGTATGCAGTCTGCAAGCTCTTTTCTACCTGAATCTTTTGGACTCTGGGCGCATTCCTTCTGGGCCGGTCAGTACCCAAGACCCGAGCTGACATCAGCTTTTGTGTGCCTTTTGGTTCTCCTCTGAAATCTTTTGTATACCTTTGGACATTCATCTGGCTATCGCGTGGACCTCTCGTGCTTAGCTGTAAAGCTCCCTGATGTACCTGGAGATTGCTACCTGTGGATTGCTGAACTTGCCCCTTTGACTAAGCTACACCCCTGTATTCCATAGCTCACCTGTACTGCTGCCAACAATAGCCCTTCCACACTGTATAACTTGTGGCCCGTCCGTTTCTAAGAATCTGACCGCTGTAGCTTGCAGCTACTGGCTAGCTGTCTTGCTGCTCTGAATCATATAATTGATATAGCGCATTTTCTAGCTTGGTGATAGTACTATTACGAGCAGTGCAATTGATTTGTGACCATCTGTTGCACGCATCGCGAGGCTTTTGAGTTCAGTGTAGTTGTGCGTAGCTAAACCGAATGCAATTAACAACTGATAATTCACAGTCAGTTACTGCATTCTGAACAGAATTCATAGTCAACGGATATTAGAAGCAGTTTCGCTTTTGCTGATATTTGTGATTCATCGACTTCAGTCATAGCTGTCAATAAGACGTCGACGCAAGGTAATTATTGCTAAAGATTAGCTATTGGTGGCTAGTGTGCTAGACTTTCGATCCGAATGCTGGGATTCAAATCCAAGCTAGGACAGATAGATATATCAAAATTTCCCTGTCAGTACGGTCCGTAGCGAATGATGAATGGTGAGGGAGAAGACCGGCCATCCAACCTCATAAGCCAAGGCTAAGAAAATGAAGTCGCTAAAAGTTCATGGGTTGCCCATCGGGGTTGGCTTAAGGGACCACGCCTCTTCCTTGTTTTGTCCTTTGTGTATAACTCTTTTTCAGATGGAAACACATGCTGACTGTATGTAATTGTTTTAATTGAAATTATGTCTATAGGCTAACTGCAGTTAGATGTCTTAATTGACTGTGGCTGTCATATGGCGATGAGTCAGAGTAAAACATCCGATGGTCGGTCGATCACGTGTTTCGCTGACTTCATTCTGTTTTTATTATCGACTGTTGGCGATAGCATTTGATATGATAGGATCTCTGACAGAGGATTGTTTTCAGTTTTCAGTGAAAGGCCAATGCAGAAATTGCAAGCGGTGGAGCATAGATGAGTTTGTATGATTGGTCATATAATTGTCGCAGTTATGGGGGGGAGAGTATTCCAGAGTGGTGGGGTGTCCAGTAAGAAAATGGCCTGAAGCTGTGACAGGGAAATTCAAACTTCCCAGTACAAATCGCAGCCTGGTTTTAATGTGTTAAGTCGTTCAGACGACATTTGATCCACACAATTTGAATGAATCATCAAAATGATGGTTATTTTAAAATGAAAATTGATGCACGCATGTGACCTCATGTGACTTACTATAGTCAACTATTGTCAAGTCAGGTTAGTCTAGCGTAGGCTTATCGATCTTAGTCCAATCTCGATGTCAGATTTAAATGTAAATATAAATGTACACGTTTTTCTGTATCGACCGTATGGCCTCGACCCGGCTCACTAAATAAATCGGGTGAGATCTCTCATCACCGCTGCCCGTTTGAATGGACGCCACGCCATTTAAGGTTCTCATGTACGGACCCTGCTGACGGGGTTAAAACATTGTTTCAGAGTTATTGGTATTTGGTATAATACGGTACCTGCATCAGCTGTTCAAGTGCAATCTGAATATAAATGTACACGTTTTCTATAGAGACCGTATGACCCTGACCATGCTCATTTTTCAAGGAATTAATCAGGTGATACCCTTC
This sequence comes from Norana najaformis, assembly GCA_964023275.1. Lineage (NCBI taxonomy): Eukaryota > Metazoa > Annelida > Clitellata > Crassiclitellata > Hormogastridae > Norana > Norana najaformis. The sequence goes on from OZ029913.1 coordinate 58,940,461, forward strand.
ACCACCGCTGCCCCTCTGAATGGGTTGATGTGGATACGTAGTTTCGTTATTTAGTTATTGCGATAATGTTTAATTTGATATCTTGGTTTTAATCACAGTATGTTATTTCTTAATAGACTAGATTAGCAGATAATTACAGCTGTTATTTGACGCGGAGTTGTGGCGTTTAGCCTACATAACCGATTACTCAAATTATGCGGTCATCTTCCCCACTTTGCCGTTCATTTGTCATCTTCTATCTCAAGCCTCGTCATCTGTCATTCATCAGGGTTTCAATTTAACAGTAAAGTTCAAACTGTTCAAGAATTCTTATCCTAAACCACCCGTTCTCCTGGCAACCGGATATGTCTTATACTTCCTAATTGTAGGCTGTATTTCTGGACAACTCTCTATTCGGGCTTAACGCAGCGCTCGTAAATAAGCTGATGTCATTCACAAAGCTTTTTTTTAGCACTTTAAGCATGTTCAAGTGTAACTTTACTTAATCTTAAACTGTTAAGCCTGTATCTCCGCCTGTAAAGTCCTAATAACGAGAGATTTTTATGTCTGAAAATGATCTATTCCAATATTTTTCCACAATAGTAATGTCATTGCGGCAGCTCCAGATTCGTTTCAATTAAAAACCGCGAATTTTAGAACTGCTCATTTTATTCTATGTAGTTTTGAGATTATTGTGAATGTACAACCAGTTGAAAACTTCCTATAAAATTTCACATAATGTTTCTTCAGTTTTTTCTACCTAACATTTCTGCCGATGTACGCACCGGGAATTCTCAATCAGACGCTAGAAGAACGGGAATTCCAATGTTATTTAGTTATAAAGCGAAATCGCAAACGATGGTTTTGAAAATGGAAATACCAGACCTACAGGATAATAAGACTTTGAGCGACGACGTATATTGGCATTTTCGTGGTTAACCACCTATAAGCGTTGGTGAGCTTTTCGTTTGGGTATTTCCATGGTTATATAGGCGATTGAGTGAGCAGACAGGCAGAGCTTAGCAGGTTGGCAGTCTATATTCGACATTGATGATGGCTGTACAATTTATACAAGTCTACCGTGTTTATCGATATCTTCGTTTCTCGCTTAACCTTCCAGTGATCAACATGCCTGGTGAGCGATAAAAATCGTAACCATAACCTCGAAATTTAAAAGCGCTACCTTTAAACTAAGGTACCAGCTTATTCACTTGCGCTGCGTCAAAGTCAGAGGGATTGTAAAGAAGTGCTGTTCTGAAAAAAGAAAATCCAATTGCAGAGAAGCTATAGGAATGAACGAAGGGAGTTTCATTTGGGGTGCATATCGAATTCTGCATAAAATCTAATATTCCACTCTGGAATAAACTCCCCCAGAACTGCGACAGTTTTCTGACCCATCATACAAACTCATCGATGCTGCACCGCTTGCAATTTCTGCTTCGGCCTTCCTCGAAACTGAAAACATTCCTCTTTCACAGATCCTATCCTGACACCCCTTCTTCCTCTTATCTCTTTCTCCTCTCCAACCCCAAACATAACCCACCGTAGCTGCCACGCTGGCTCTCTGCCTGACTCTTGGATCTTGTCCCGGAACCGAACCCTTTTGCCAATCGATTTTGACAGCGCCTGTGAATAAGCTGGTCCCGGCGGCGCGGCTTTCGTTGGGCGCTATAGAAATCTTGGAATTACGATCACGATTACTGTTGAATATCGAAACTAGGTCAAAAAGGACTTTATTGGGGTCAGCATATTTCAAAATCTTCCGTTTAATTTGCAAATATTTAGTTTAATTTAAAAGCGATTATTTGTTTTGGCGAAAAGGAAAACATTCTGAATTTGAAATAGTCATTATTTTCATCGAAATTTTTCATCTGTGCCGGAAAGGCATTGAAGTCGGCATTTTTGTGGATTTAAGTTCAACTTCTAATCAGTTTGCTTGCATCTTATGATGCGGATGGGACGATGGTTTTTAACTTCCGCACAAATTTCATAGCTTGTCTCACTGCTATCGTGCGAAATACCGCTTCCCAAGGCGGTCTCTGTTTCTCGCGGGTAGGGAAACGCTTAACACTAGCGTCACCCTGGGCCGCTTCGATCGAGTGTCGGAATATATGGCGAAAAACAAGGACTTAATTACTAAATTGAATTAAAGTATAAATCATTAAAATATTAGAAATAAAACCGAGCAACATAAACATGAAATTATGATTTAATCTATGCATCATTGAAATAAAACTTTATTATTTAAATTTAACATTTCTGTTAAATTGAAACAAATAGCGGTGAGTATCTCGACACATACCAGCATGGGTTTGGGAAGATTTCGACTAAAACGAGTCATGGCATACATACATACAATCATGAAGGAACACACACAACATGAGCATGTGTACTTTACATGTTTGAACAAATGCGTTTCTGAAATGGCCTATACAACGGTCAAGTCTTTACAATCGGTTTCATGGTTAGCGTTGCAGGGCTGTCAACCGACAGGCCGGGGTTCATTCCCCGCCAGGGCAGAAAAATGTTTAGCAATATCTGCTCAACTTGCAGTCCCTAGTGAAATCAGCTTTAAAACGAGTACATTGACTGTACATTGTTAGTGGGAAGATCTAATCTGACATGATCTGGTCTAGTTGGATTTAATCTATTCTTATATCGATAGCGCCTTTACCATAGACCACGCACGTAATTGCACATGTATCAGTACATGTAAATGGTTCTTTCAGCTGAAGCCAGTTCTCAATTGGGGAAACTTGGTGAAATCCGTTTGGTTATTATACGTAACGCATTAAGTGATGTAGATAAACAGTAGTAGATAACATTGTGATACTGTACAGCTTAACCTGTATTATAATTATCACAGTATCATCGGATTAGTTGAGCACACGAGTTTATGTATCTTTCGAACATGAATTTGATAATTTTATAAACTTCAATGGGACTGTGTAAGTAAGTGCAGTCATACTTAGAAACTTCAGGCCATATACATAAACAGGGCATTAATTAGTCGACTCACTACGCCAGGACCCAGGTAGACTAGGTTTAGTCCAGATGCAGCACGCAAAGATCTCATCGTGCATAACGAATTCATTCGCTAGTCTGGCAGTTACGCTGGAACAGTGACATTTTGTAGTCTGCACGTTTCATTGTTCTACATTTTCACGGAAACTGGCAATTAAACGTCTGTGTTTTGCAAAACTTAAGATAAAACAAACCTAAAATCAGTTTTGGCGTTTCATTTGACCCTTTAAGCAAATGTCTATGTAATGCTTCAAATATTAAATGTAAACATTCAACTCAGGGAAGATTGTAAAACATTTTTTATATTTAGGCATATGCCTTAAGACTCCATGCCAAACTCATAAACTTTCAAAATAAACCTATATGAAGTTTCTTGAGTAAATGATACACTAAAATTTAAATCAATGCAGCAAATTTCGTCCCAACTGATTCCTTCCGCGTTGCATAACGAATGCTGTGGAAATCTGGGTTTGAATGTGGAAAACGGAGAGAGATTGTAGCTTTTCCAATTACACTCAAACAAATTTATAATAAACCGTTCAATATGCTAACATCATTGTCTACTTTATATCGAGCGTCAAGAACTCGGGGTTGGCTTGAGTTTATTTAGAGACCTTTCTGAAAATTCTACACCGATGATGATAATGATGATGATGAGATCTCTGCTCGAAGGCAGGTCCATTGGCTTTATGCCACCCGGGAATGAGATGAGTGCGATGGTTTCCAGTTGCCCTCCTCACTGACAGTTGGGCGTAAGTAACTTGTCCAAGGTCGCTACACAGTGGCTTGAGGTAGATTTGAACCGCGACCCTCCGGTTTCGAGGCACCGACATTACCACTACACCACTACGTCCCATTTGTAATAATATTTGACATTTGTTATAATACTGACACTGCTCTCCTCTGGGTACAGTCCTATCTCTCCTCCCTCTCTTTCTCTGTTAAAACATCGGAAGCCTCTTCTCAATCATGCCCTCTCACTTGTACAGTTCCACAAGGGTCCGTTCTTGGACCTCTTCTGTTTATCCTCTACACCACCCCACTCAGTTCAGTCATTAAAGCATCCTCAGGTGACCATCACCTCTATGCTGATGACACCCAACTATTCATCTCTTTCTCTCCAAATTGTTTCACTGAGTCTATAGATCATCTTCTTCATGTGGTCAAACTAATCTTCTCCTGGATGACATCTAATCTCCTGTGCCTGAACACAACTAAGACGGAATTCATACTTATTAGCCTACTGCTGATCAGCTGAAGAAAATTCCTGACCCCTCTGTCTCCCTCACCCTAGACTCTGCCTCCACGCAAACATTTAATACTAACTCTCCAGTCCGCGATTTAGGTGTAATATTCGACCAAAACCTCTCCTTTTCTGCTCATATCACCCATCTCTCCCGTCCTTACTTCATGCATATTCGTGACCTCCGCAGAATCCGCCCTATGCTTGACTTCAAAACTTCTTCTACCATCGCCACATCTATAGTCCATGCAAAACTTGATTACTGTAATTCACTTTTCCTCAATATAGACAAAACCCAGATTAACCGCCTTCAAGCTACCCAGAATGCTCACGCTCGTGCTGTCACCAAAACTCACAAACACCATCACATCACCCTTGTTCTCAAATCACCGCACTGGCTTAAAATATCCGAACGAATAGAGTACAAAGTCTTATCCCTTACCTACAACACATTTCAGTCCTCTCAACCCTCCTATCTTCGTCGATTATTTACAATCCAACCTCTTCGTTCAACCCGCTCCTCGTCTGCCCTAACACTTCTTCGCCCTCCGTCACCTCATCCTAAAAATTTGGAAATAGTTCCAAAGTCATAGCTGCCCCACCCCTTTGGAATAAACTCTCGCCAGAATTGCGACAGTTGTCTGATTCATCATACGAACTCACCAACACCTCAACTCTTTCAGTCTCTGCGCTGGTCTCACTAAAGACTGAAAACATTTATTTTCCAGAAATCTTATCCTGATTCTTCCTCTTCTCCTTATCTCTCTTCTCGCTTCAATTTCAAACACCATCCACCGTAGCCATCCGACTGTCTGATTGCCTGACTCCTGGATCTTGACCTGGAACCGAACCCTTTTGCCTATCGATTTTGTTTTGACTGAGCGCCTGTGAATAAGCTGTTTCCCGCGACTTAGCTTCCGTGGGCGCTGTATAAATCTTAAGATCACGATTACGATTTCTTTTATCTCTCTTTCCGCTCCAATCCCAAACAACACCCATAGTAGCTGCCACATTGTCTCTCTGCCTTACTTTTGGATCTCGACCCGGAACCGAACCCTTTTTGCCTATCGATTTTGTTTTGATTGACCACCTGCGAATAAGCTGGTCCCCGTAATGTGGCTTTCGTTGGGTGCTGTAGAAATCTCGGGATTACGATTACTGTGCTGTGTTCCCTACTAGGTTGATCGAAATGCAGTTAGGTTCGGATTTGAATGGCTAATGTTTTAGATTTCGGTTTCGAAGCCTCAAAGCTTTTAAATGCCGTAACATTACAGTGTACACCTTCGTTTGCGAGAGTTGAACCATGTTGGTTGAATAACGGCGTGAATCAAACGAATCAAACGGATCATCATATAATGTGTAAACTTGAAATCAGGAAGTTACTCAGTAGGACGTCACAACATCTTACCCAACTGAAACTGAAATTGTTATAGAGTAGTTTGGAAGCGACTCGTTAATTAATATTTTGTAAGTAATCAGATGATTCTGCAATTGCAAATTTATGTGTTCTGATTTGTCTGACAGGATCAAGATCGAGACACTAAGTAAATCTTTAACTTTTCCATTTTCCGTTTATACTCCGGTTTTAGATGATTTCATAGTTATTCAGCTCTTCCTAGGATTCTGTAAAAAGAAGCAACTTGGTCAAATGGCTAATATCATTCTTGTATGAATGTTTTAATTACTGTGTGGAACGCTAGATATCGATTATTTCCCTTTTGTGGTCAGCATCAAATAATCTTGCTCTGTGTGTTTGTTTTAGCCTGATTTTTCAATAGTCCACTATGATCACCACGTCGCATTATCGCTACCACCAGCTACACCACTTGGATCATGCCTCGCCATGACTTTCACGAAAATCAAAATTATTCAGAGTAACCTATAATAGAAAGAACACGCCTCGTCGTAAAACTACTCGAACCAGAACGGGTAGCTCATACCACAACAGAACTCAGCTATTTAAGACGGAATGAGATCTCTGATGTGGATAATAAATAAGATGGCTTTGCAAGCGTCCTGATCCAGAATACGAACTTTATTGTTAACTGCCTCGCATAACCGGCAGTCAACAAAACACCCTTTGCATATAAACATACTCAAAGTGACTACAGGTGACACACTTAGTTGCATAAGAGGCAATTCCGTAGTTCAAACAAATCAAAAACGTAAGCGTAAAATACCTTTATACAAATGCGCTTATGTTAGAACTTCAAATTTTCAACAAGATTCTTCGCCTGTAGATTATACTCTACATATCACATACACATCAGTTAAAGTACTGTGAAATCGCTTCTACAACCTTTAACGGAGTGTGCGATTGTAAATTTGTGTTATCGCAACTGTAGTTGTGTGAGCTCAGTAGTTAAGCAATATGAGCTTCGCATTCTTCATTCGTAAGTTTACAATGGAGAACGAAATATTACGAGTTCTATCTTTCTCAAGATGGCCTGAGCGTCATCAAGTCAGGCCACTGGAGCTTGCTAGAAATGGCTTTTACTATTCTGGAGAGGGCGATAGGGTGACCTGCTTTAAATGTAGCATCCAGCTAGATAGTTGGACTTCGAATGACAATATTGCTGAAAGGCACAGGCAACAGTCTCCCAATTGTCTACTGCTAAGTGAAACAAACACAGAAAACATCCCGCTAGCACCGGTCTCAACTGGCAATCTGGGGATCATCGAACCGGATTTTGCTGGAGCCACGCATGTACGAGGTTCAGAGGAAATCCAGGAAATCCATAGAGGAGCAGTCGCTCGGGCCACTATGAGAAGGATCATTTCGACAAGAGAACAGGTGAGTCAGAGGAACCTGACTACAACATTAATTCATCTAATGACCAGTCTTGTGGAGCACCACTTCAGTAATACAGGGCAACACTCTGTTCCAAATGGTACTGGTGCAAAATGCTGGGTTAGTTTTGAAATCCTTCAATATAACCAATGGATAAATTAATTTCACTTTAAACTATTTTAGATTCGCTATGTGGCTCCATCTGGCTACTGTGATCCTCCAAAGTATCGAGAGTTCTCTGATGTGAATAGTAGAATTGAATCTTTCAAGAAGGGCAAAGTTGGACCTGGACATACGGCCGAAGCCTTGGCAGAAGCTGGATGGTTCTTTATTGGTAAGCTCATATAAGGACATTCGCCGCTAACGTTAAGAATATAGCATCAATCGATGGTCGCTTCAATTGGAAAAGTAATAATCCAATATAAATCCAATCGGTTAAAGGACTCAGAATGTGAGGATGCGCTGGGTAAACTAAATGAAATAGATTAGTCTTAATTTTAGACCAGAATAAGTGTAAAGAACCGAGAGAGTCTATCATCTGAGTTCATTACAAGGCTCGCATTTAGCTGCCTTGAGAGCCAGGCGCATGGACTTTCCTGTCTCTTTTCCCAGTTGTCTTCTACAACCATTTGTGAATAGGTACTGATGCGAGTGATGTTTCAATCTTAAAGGACCAGGTGACATGGTGCGGTGCTTTCACTGTGGTGGTTATCTGAGAGACTGGGAGCCAGAAGATGATCCGTGGGATGAGCACAAGAGATTCTACGCCAACTGTTCGTACTTAAAAACTCACCGACCGATGACGACAAGGCAACATTTACAGGAACAGACATGTCCGACCACCGTAAGCATAAATTAATTTCAAGAACAAAATTAATTCCGTGAATAAATTGAAATAATGCACATACATAATTTTTAATTTTTCAGTATAGTCCTTATTCGGTAATTATCAAGCTCCAATATCAAATTGCAAAATATCAATCGATGGCGCTTAGCGGAGGACTTGCTCACAGTCCCTACACAGTAACCCTCTCTGAGAAGATTTGAACTTTCCGCGTTACAAGCCGAGCTCTCTAAGCCATTAGCTATCGTGTTAAGCACATTGCAAACACTGGAATCGATGCAATTTTTTTATCTTAGTAGTACTCTAAATTCCTAATGTAATGTAGACTAATGTTATATAGGAGCAACGTAGACTAATGTGATGTAATGGAAACATTTGACAAAGTGCATTAATATTCGTTATAGTGACGTTATAAAATTGTTTAAAATTTCATATATTTAGACAAAAGAAATTTTAAACGAGCGTAACATTTTACCAAATTATTTAGAACGAGGTTTATTTTTCGCTTGTGCAGATGACAACAACGCCTGATCAGGTCTGGTTTGAATCTCCAGAAGTCAATGCCCGAATGGATACGGCAAAAGTTCGCATAATTCTGGACAAGGGGTATTCGAGGAAATTAGTCAGTAAGGCAATTGAAGACCGACTTTCGACAACAGGTAACAAAAGTTATTCAGAAACTTCATTCCAGTATTTTCTTTCTTAAAAAAGGCCAGTTACACAGACACAGCTTGAACTAAGTAAAGGAATATGGCAGCAGAATAGGATAGAAATAGAGAAATGTTTTAGAGCTGTTTCTGAAGATCATCTTTTTCGGATTTCGAGAGGCTCCAAGAAATTTTGACTTATTTTTTTAAAGTTACACCGGGGCCGGTTTAACCACTAGGCGAACTAGGCGGCCGCCTAGGGCGGCACATTTCTGGGGGCGGCGGCAGAAAAGCTACATAAATAAATATTTTTTTAAACATTGTCGCCTTTTGCTATAGGAGTTACAAAGTGTTCAAATGAAAGTGTGCACTGTCTCATTATTTAGTATTCACATTTTAAAATCCCACGAAACGTGTTAGACCATACAGCATAGGCTGCATAGCTAATGCAGTTTCCAGACTATTACTTTAATCATGGCTAACTTCTAATTTTAAATATTATTAAGTGCCATATTTTTGTTTTATTTAGAAGTAATTTTGAGTCGTAGATGATTATAATGAACGACGATACTAAATTAAAGATGCAGCATTCGGTTGCATTCCTGTGTGAAGGTTATATTAACTTAGTTAATTTAATATTAATTAGTCATCGCACTTACTGCCGGTAAGTGCGAACGGTTCGTTTAGGGCGCCAAATACTCTGGCGCCGGCCCTGAGTTACACGAAGATTTCACTTTGTTTAAACACAGATTAACGGGTTAATGCCGATAATGCAAGTTTTAAATTATCTGATTTTATTTTAAACAGGTGATGATTTTCCAAATGTTGAGAGTCTCTTGGAAGCGATTTTCCTCAGCTGTGAAGAAAGTAATTGATTGCTGGTTTTAAACGAGAATGATATTCAGGGCAAGACAGTGTTAAATGACAATATTGACAGGCAGTTTAGATAGAAACTGTTAGAAAATTATCAAGAGTTGGTGGTGGTTTGATCAAAATTATAGTTGCAGTAAGAAGAGTGAAAGTTTTAGGGAGAACTTAGGTATTAGATGCAGTATAATTACTGGTCAGCACTTTATTATTCTGTTATTATTATTATTATTAATTTCATTTTATTTTTTCCCCAAGGCATATATGATCCCTCAGTATTATAAAAAATGTATGGAGAAAATGATAAACAGTTATTATTATTATTACTATTATTATTATTAAACACTACAATAAGTTTAACTGTACATGGTGACACAGCATTGCGAATTGTAAGCATTGTGCATGTTTCGTTAGTCACCAGGTGCTAGTGCAGTTGAGTCACACGTTACAGTGACAGTTAAGTATCTGAAAGTGCGATTTGACTTACAACTATCAGGGCTGAATTGACTTCTCAAAAAGCAATAGATTGAACGACAGATCAGCTAAATTTTCTGGGAATTTCTTGAACTGGACACATATGCTACAACGACGCTAATGAAAATTTGCTTTCCAAATGCCTTTCGATAGTCTGTGGTTAAAAGGCATATTTTGAAGTTCAAATGTACTACAGATGTTTAATTTTTGGTTTTTGATTTTAAGTGAAAATCTGCGAGAAATGTACTGCAAAGGCCTATTGTTTCTTTCAGACGATCGTCGATGGAAGTCGTGTGATATCTGCGAGATTCGTGAATGGAAAGTCGTTTTCAATCCCTGTGGACATTTATCTTGCTACTTTTGCTGTGAACAACTCTGTAACCAGCGGTGTGCAATCTGTGGTAACCATATTCGTGAAATTAACAGGGTTCGTCTTGCAGATGAGTAGAAAAGTTATTCACAGCATCTGCTGAATAAAGATCTTGTTGTGAAATCTACAAGCCTTCTCATTGGTTGCTGTTATCGTTGAAGAGGTTTATGTTGAGCTTTCAATGAATCAGATTCACTCAAAGACTTAATGAATGGCTTGGATTTCCTAGGACTTTTAATCTTAAATGTGATAATTGTAGTTATAATTCTGTGCAGTTTTAAATCAGCCTTAGCAAGGCAACCAACTAAAAAATCGGCTTTAATCACGAATAACGGGTGCCTGCGATGACATTAAGAGGTATGCGGTAAATGAGTCATTGTGTATAGGGTAATTTGCATACTTTAACAGTTACAGATACTACGGAAAGGCTAATTAGCTCTGTGTCATAGTGGTAAAGTAAAATGTTAATGTATTTCTCCATGTAACACAAATGTTATATAAGGAAAACCAAAATATTTATGAGCTAAATCTAATTCAGAAGAATTATTGTGTGTAACAACTGGGAGTGGCCAAGGGTCAAAGCTGAACTCCTGGCCTAGGATTTTCAATCGAGCTTTTGACTTTGCAACGAAGGACGGATACCAAGTAAATCCAGCTTTGCAGGGCAGTGCAACCGTTTGTAGGCAATGCAGGGAGTCTGTATACCTACAGACTGCATGAACAGAGCTTGCAACTTCTGCGGCAAGGTCATGCTCGTCTTAAGAACTACAGTACTGGTTATATGAGGTTGAATTATTCACTATAAAGTTTGGACATCAATAATGGAACTGAACTTAAAAGCAGGTATTGCTGGGGCATTCAAATAGCTACAGATTTGTTGATAATGGCCACATTTTGGCTTAAGAGTCAAACCCCAACCCCTGGCAATTCAAACCCGACCACAGCTTTTACCGATTTCTGTTGACAGAGGAATGAACATGCCCACAACAACTAATGTTCCCAGCAGGAATTACGTGTATCAGGAGGAAAACTTAAGGAACTGGCCACTAAGGGGTATACATTGGAAAAGCTTTTCTAACACAAATAAAACAACTTCTGAACCACTTAGCACAGCTGGGTTTTATAGGTTTATTTTATTTTAAAAAAACTATTAAAATATGTGGTTTTACAATCTCATATACAATAGCTTAACATTTTGTAAGTGAAAATTCTTACAAAATTTGCTTTACAGACATGATTTAATCCCAGAAATTTCTAATCTAATTACTTCTATAGCGTTGTTATTATAATTCCCAAGGCATAAATCGATGATGGTCGCTTCAACTGAAGTCATAATCAAAATGATAATCCACTGCAGAAGCCAGGTCGAATTCCTATAGGTCGGAAAAACCAGAAGATAGGCTACGGTGGTGCAATACGTATTGAAGTTTGCAGGTTCTGAAGTTGGCACTCACTTGCCTGGGGCTGTCATAAACTGCAAGGGCCTGGTGGTGGAGGTGGTGGTGGTACATCAGTCACAGCAAATCACACCATATGTAGTAAACCAATCATACTACTAGAAAAACCGGAATAAAATTTGGAAGAATATAAAAAACTAAAATTAAACTACACGATAACAACTTTACACAATGCTGGAATAGAAAACAAGTGTTCAGGAAAAAAATTTACAGCCAATTCCAATTCCACAATTAAAAAGTTTAGATGTTAACGTAAAATTCTGAAAACTCAAAGAAAGACTTAACTGAAGACTTAGTTCAGTGTATGAATAAACAATACTCAATCGTAAAACACAGACTTTAAACACAGACTAAAAGTATAGCTGTTGCATGCACTGGCTCCAACATCTAGAAATATTAAGAATATATATATATATATACTGTAGAGAGAGAGAGAGAGAGAGAGAGAGAGAGAGAGAGAGATTTTTTATTGACAACCAAAATAATTAGCAAATACCATCACAGTCTGTCACATACATTGGTGCCAATGGACTCATCTAAAAAGAAGAAACAGTTCTGCTACGAAGGTCACCTATTTACATCATGGATTACAAATAGGGTGACAGCACAATACTGAGTAAAACAATTAATAATCTAAAATATAAAGTAATTAACATAATCAATGTCAGTGCATAAACACAAAGAAAAAAACAACTATTTATAATGAAATTTATGCTATGCCAATTTCCAGTATTATTCTGAACAGCCCTGCACATGAAAGTATTAAGCAACACAGATGCTTCAACTGCTTTGGCAAGAATGATGGCATGTTTGTTTAGTTAGGATCTACCATTTTAGAAACTCATCGAAAACCAGCAAAGTCTTTAGGCCATTTTGTTTGGATCTTCCTCTTCCAGAAGGGCGTGAATTCTTTGAAAATCAAGTCAGAAGAGGATTTCAGATGGCATGGCAAAAACCTGTTTGCATTTTACACGAACAGCACCTTAAATAACCATAGTAAATCTCCTCATAAATTGTGAAAATTATACTGTGGCAATTCTTGCAGCTAGCGGTGACTGTTAAAGCAACGACAAAGGCAGTTTTACAGAATCCACAGTGCGGTGTCCTATGCTGTTCCGTTGATGATTTCATACCACCCAGGTTTGTATGCTTGAACTCTTCTGACGTTTTTGTTGGAACTGGCTCTTCTAACTCTAGAAGGGTTGTCTTCTACATTCAGAGACAACCCAAACAAATGTAGCCATTCAACTCCGTGATTAGAAAGGTATGCTCATATAGTTATTCAGAGGTCCTTAATCGTAATTGTAATTGCACATTTATATAGCACCTGTTCAAGAGAACTACTCGGATGTGCTCCTGAACTGATAACACACGACCATGCTCAGAGTTGTCTTCTATCACTGGCAAAACAGAGGCAGAGACAGGGCAAGAAGCTCGTCTTGCAGGTCGCCTAGCAGACTGTCCCAGAGTGAAGGATCAGCCTGACAAAGCTACCAGTGTGCTCTTAAAAAGTCCAGATACATGCATTCAGCAATGCACTCTGACATTTTACAAAATGATGAAACAGTGATTATGGTCTTTTGTTACCAGTCATCTGGTTACTAATTCACAAACATAAAAATTAACAAACACACATCATAAAAAACATACATACATACAGACTCTGGCAAATACATTGGCAACTTCAGTTTACTACAAGGCACTCCATCTGAACCGAATAAACAAAATGGCAAACCACAACAGAACAAATAGAAACAAACTCTAATAGTCTACAAGAACCAGTCTACAACTCTTGCAATGAAAATTCTCTGCCCTAAACATACAAATCATTATAACAAAACCTAATACCAATGAATTATCAGCCCTTACATTAAATAAATCCATGACAATCCAGAAAAATAGGAAAGCACGGTGTCTGGCATCACAGAGGGTACTGGAAGATGAAGAAAACTTTGGCAGTGGCTTCTGTGGAAGAATGACATGAATGTCTTTTCTGGTGACAAGACATGGACAGACTCATATTTCAGGTCACAGCAATAATAATAATAATAATAATAAGACAATTTATATAGCGCCGTAGCACAGCCGAGGCCGAAGAAAAGGGCACTGTACAAGGGTTCAAAAATCAACTGCAGTCATAAGATATCCTAAAAAGATGTGCCTTGAGTCGTGACTTGAATGTGTCCAGCAATGGGGCATTCGTCACATTCTCGCAATACAACGAAAAAAACAGACAGGGAGGAGCTACGATGAATTACAACACTAAATGCCATATAGGCCACAAGTATTCTCAACTGAGCATCAGAGCTGTATAAAACTTTGGCTGAATTTTTATAAGTCAGCTTTTACACTTAGCATTCAGAGTTTGATTCCCATTAAATTGCAAAATTCAAAAAGCTGCTAACTAGAAATACACAACCCCAAGAGACCAGCTTCCAAGAAAAAAGAGAGAATATTATTTGCTTACAGATGAACATGTTATAAAACAGAAGTAGAAAACAAGAAAATGAGCAAAGTTTTGAAACAACATTTGTAAGTCATGGAAATGTGAGAAAAACACTTAAAACTAGCAACTAGTCTTACTGGCAAGACACTTATCACAAGCCTTTAGATTTAAACTCTGTTCACACCATCACAGGAGTGTAATGAAGTAAGTAAAGTATCCCATATCCCACAAGTGAGACATAGGAGAGGCACTCTTCTTTTCTTGGCCCTTCAGCCAGCAATGGACGAATTCCAATGTCCTAGACACGGGCCGGTGCATCTCAGGACTTGCCGTTTACTTCCCAGATTACGCCGGTATCAAATTCTACTTCTTGGTGAAAGAGGCACAGTGTGCGCAAACAACTTGCCTAGAGTAGTTACAACCGCACAATTCACAGTCAAGTGATGTGAAAACAAAGATAGTCTAAATCCCTAGAAATGAGACTCAAATGGACAAATGAGGTAAAGGTAACACAGCAAAATATTATTACACAAACCAATTCAGATGATTAGTATTACCGGTAATGTTAATTTGATCTTTAGTAAAACAATAAATGAAATTAGCAGAAGAAACTCTATTGTTCGTATGCATAAACACAACAGGCAAGCCATCAGAAGCAGATGAGACGATTACATCAGATTCTCTTTAAATTATATAATTTAATAAATAACATGAAAATACAATTTTACAGTAAATTTTTTATCAGGACAGCAATGCATTTAACGGTCATTATCCTACTCCAACAAGCAACAACAAAAGCCCCTCCTAAAATGCCCATAAAACGATAACCAACCTGACTTACACAAATAAGGTGACCTGACATACATTTACCTGACACGGTTACATATAACACCATCCACACAAAGATTTCTTCGGCATTTATAATAAACCCCATTACATGAGGATAGTAGTACATAGCTCATACAGTATAATAATAATAATAGTAATAACCCAGACAGTTTATTTCTCCAGAGCGTTTTTGATCAGTTCCGAGAGATCATAAGAACCCTGGGGAAAAATAATAATACAGTTTATATAGCACCAGAGCTAGCCAAGGCAAGCATAGCCAAGCCAGAAGAAAAGGGAGCTGTACATGAGTTCAAAAATTAACAACAGTATTTTAAAAAGATATATCCTGAACCATGACTTGAATATGTCAAGGAATGAGGCATATAAAAACAAGTACCACATTAACTCGGGTATAATGTGCACTTTTTTGAATAAAGTCTGCTCAAAGTCTGGGTGCGCATCATACATAATTACGAACATAGTTCTTAGATGTTTTAGGCAAACACCAATAACACGTGAAGACTGCTGTTGCACTACGCGGCGAAACCTATCAACAAATACAAATACAAATATAAATACATATCCGGATTCCGGGTTACTAGAGCGTCACCTAGGGAAATGTAATGCTTCAACAAAAATGCGTAGCACGCGTCATTGATTGAAAAGTTCACGAACGAATTGGAACTGGATTGTTCGCCAAATGTATATCGAACCCATAGACCGTCCATATGGGTTTCATCAAATGGATATATTTGCACTCTGGCAGCCGCACTCCTCGTATACAGATTCAAATACAGATACGTCAAAATCCGGAAAATCAGCATACACAAATACAGATTCGCCTATATAAGCAGAATTCACAATTCAGGCCAGGATGGTCATGAGGGTCCATAAGGGAGCTATACTTGGTCCATATGGGTCTCATAAAATGAATCTAGTTGCACTCTGGCAGCCGCACTCCTCGTATACATATTCAAATACAGATTCGCCAAAATCCGGAAAATCTGCATATACAAATACAGATTCGCCTACAGAAGCAGAATTCACAATTCAGGCCAGGATGGTCATGAGGGTCCATAAGGGAACTACACTTGGTCCATATGGGTCTCATAAAATGAATCTAGTTGCACTCTGGCAGCCGCACTCCTCGTATACAGATTCAAATACAGATTCGCGAAATTCCGGAAATTCAGCATATACAAATACAGATTCGCCTACAGAAGCAGAATGCACAATTCAGGCCAGGATGGTCATGAGGGTACATAAAGAACCCATACGTGGTCCATATGGGCTTCATCAAATGGATATGTTTGCACTCTGGCAGCCGCACTCCTCGTATACAGATTCAAATACAGATTCGCGAAATTCCGGAAATTCAGCATATACAAATACAGATTCGCCTATAGAAGCAGAATGCACAATTCAGGCCAGGATGGTCATGAGGGTCCATAAGGGAACTATACTTGGTCCATATGGGTCTCATAAAATGAATCTAGTTGCACTCTGGCGGCCGCACTCCTCGTATACAGATTCAAATACAGATTCGCCAAAATCCGGAAAATCTGCATATACAAATACAGATTCGCCTATATCGAGAAAATGCACAACTCAGTCATATATGGGTCCATAAGGAACCCATACATGGCCCTTAAGGGTCTCATGAAATGCGTATTGACCTGCTGTAGTTCAAGTACTTCCCAGCACTGCATAGTCGCCTCTAAGAGTGAGAAGAAAGACGCCCTGCTTGTGTCGGCTGCTATGTCGGCAAAGTCGCTGCTCGGGATGGACGTTGACCGGATAGAGCGGACATCCGTCATCCTATAATACTATCTGCGTCATTTTTTTTTCACCCTTGACATTCACGCTCGGTGAGATAGTACCCGTGTGCCCGTGGTTTGACTCCTTCTGGCGCTATCCACTTTTTCGTGTCCCGAAGTCTCACGTTGGTCTTGTTCTGCTCATATACGCCCAGCAGGTGTCCACGGCTGAGTAGTGCTGGTTTTTACCGTTTAACAGCAGTAGAAGAGCGACGTTGTGTGAATCTAGCCTCGCATGAGACATCTATTGGATGCAACCCGCGATTCCACCCTGTCACAAAATGCGCTAATGTTTGCCCATTCCTGTTGTAATCGCACCTGGGTGGCAGGAAAGTAGGATCGGCTCTTGGGGACGGTGAATAAGAAGGAGGGTTGAGGAGTCGCTGGGTTGAGTCAGTTTCTGAGTGACGGAGCGAGGAGAAGATGATTTTCGGGGAATTCGAAGGAGGGTTCAGTCAGAGGAATTGGAGGAGCGAAGCTTGAGGAGCCGAGAAATGCTTTCCTTCCCTTAATCTTCGTATTCGTGTTTGTGTATATATAGTGTTACATTTCAGCTAGTTTAAAATGTATGTATTTAGAGTATATATATATACACATACATACATATACATACCTACACACCCGTGTTAGTGCGTAATTGAGGAGTCTGCTTTAGTTGTAGGCTACACAGGATTTAAATTATGCATATAAGTCTGGCTATAAGTAAGACTCGTAGCGATATCTATTTGAATAGTTGAGGTCTTAGGTGTCCTATTTGAATAATGGACTTCAATTTTTGCAGTTTGTGTATACAGATATATTAGAATGCTTTAAATGTATATATCTGCGGTATTTAATATCTGCCGGAGATGGTATACTTTGTGCGTTGTTTGGTACGCAGTTTTGTGGTTTATGTAGGGTTACATGTTGGAAAACTGCACTCATTGGAATTTAGTATTCAAGTATTTTGAAAAAAGTTTATTGTATGTGAATTTAGCCCGGTACCCGTGGTCCTGTTGGCGTGGATGAATTGGAGCTGGTTGGTTTGATTACACGGGACCGTTATAGAGCTTGTCGACTGTGTATGAGGGATGGAATCGGAATCCAGTCAAGTATTTCTGAATGGTGATTCTGCGAGTGGAGAAGTCGACCGGAATAGGCCAGCGCCAGATGCCTGAGACTTCTACTACTCCCGTAGGACCGTGGTAGTCGCGAGAGTTTATTTTGGTGTTTCTGTGTATAGGATGGCTTGCAGTGTTTTTTGATAAGACAGTTATTGGTTATTCTGTTGAAGGAAGAGTCTTTTTTTAATAAAATCTGTAATTAAACATTGTAAATATAACAACTGAAATTAGAAATTGGCTTTTCCTTGAAACTTAAACGAATTCGCGACACACCCGAACACGCTTACGCTATGGGCAGGTTCTGGCGCTCGAACTTGCCGACGTCGGACACCTCTACTGGAAATTCGATCCCGGAAAAATTCAGCTCTCTTAGATGGGCACTGCATTTGATTGAGCGTTGGGAGTCTTTTCTGCCGGATACATTGCCGACAACACAGTCCACTCAAAGCAGCGGTTGTCTCTGTTTTGCAAGTTAACGACATAGCGCGGTCGAATGTAACTGCTGTCGTGAAACAGCCGATACTGAGCCGTACCTAGATTCAGCGCCTCTACATTTCTGAGTCTCCACCCTGACCCTTCATTTGTCTACTCTTCTCGGCGTCTGAGCATCTGCGCCTTCGCTGCCTCAAGTGCATCTTCGATGTCACCCGCATTCTATAATGGACAAGTGTCTGAGTAAGGTGTAATCAGCATGCGATTGATGTTGTAACACGGCGCTGCTCAAGTATTAGTTGCTATGTAATGTAGCGCCTTTGCGTTGCATCGGATACAAAGCAAGGTAAAATACAGAGAAGCGCTACAGTGTGGAATGAACGCGAGCCCAGGACAGTTCTGCATCGTGGCTCAGGAAAAGACCCGTACCTGATGATCGTAGGCTGCGAGGAGGGATGCAAAGAGAGACTTTTCATTTAAGGTAGTTAGGAGTGCTAGTGGCATGAATTTTATAGGTAAGACCGGATACCTTAAATCTTATCCGGATTTTCGGAGGAATTCAATGGAGCTCGTTTACTATAGCTAAGGAATTTGTACGAGGAAGTGCACGCAGCACCACACGAGCCATGAAATTTTGGATGAACTGAAGCCTTTGAGTTCAAGATCTGAAATACCTCGTTGGCATAATCAAGGCGAGATCAGATCAGACAACAGGTTACAGTTTGTGCCATGTTTTTGGTAAAAAGCAGACCTGATGTGACGTAATGCCCAGATATGATAGAAACAAGATTTACATAAGTTTCTAAAGTGGGGTCGAAAGGTGAGTTTGCTGTCCAAAATTACACCAAAAATTCTGCTCAATATCGGAACAGTGCCAGCTAGGTCAATGCTGGAATGTGAAGGGAGAAATCGCAGACGTTGGCATGAGCCAAACATGATCACCTCAGATTTATCTGGTTTTCTGGCCAAACCATTGAAACAGAACCATTCATGAACAGAACAGAGAAATTCACCAAGTTTCACCTTGACTGACTGATCAGTGGGTGAAAGAGCAATACAAAGCCGATTGTCATCAGCGCACTGCTGTACCTTCGCTCCAAAGTCGTTGGCTATGCGGGTACCGGGTGCAGTGGATTGTAAATAATAAAGGTATAAGGACAGATACTTGTGGGCACCACAAGTGCAGAAAGAATGATCACAGCATTTTTCCGAAATTCCTCGAATCTGTATTTGTATATGCAGAATTTCCGGAATTTCGCGAATCTGTATTTGAATCTGTATACGAGGAGTGCGGCTGCCAGAGTGCAAATATATCCGTTTGATGAAACCCATATGGACCACGTATGGGTTCTTTATGTACCCTCATGACCATCCTGGCCTGAATTGTGCATTCTGCTTCTGTAGGCGAATCTGTATTTGTATATGCAGAATTTCCGGAATTTCGCGAATCTGTATTTGAATCTGTATACGAGGAGTGCGGCTGCCAGAGTGCAAATATATCCATTTTATGAGACCCATATGGACCACGTATGGGTTCTTTATGTACCCTCATGACCATCCTGGCCTGAATTGTGCATTCTGCTTCTGTAGGCGAATCTGTATTTGTATATGCAGATTTTCCGGATTTTGGCGAATCTGTATTTGAATCTGTATACGAGGAGTGCGGC
Organism: Norana najaformis; assembly: GCA_964023275.1. Classification (NCBI taxonomy): domain Eukaryota; kingdom Metazoa; phylum Annelida; class Clitellata; order Crassiclitellata; family Hormogastridae; genus Norana; species Norana najaformis. The sequence goes on from OZ029913.1 coordinate 58,960,450, forward strand.
TGCCAGAGTGCAAATATATCCATTTGATGAGAACCATATGGACCACGTATGGGTTCTTTATGTACCCTCATGACCATCCTGGCCTGAATTGTGAATTCTGCTTCTATAGGCGAATCTGTATTTGTGTATGCTGATTTTCCGGATTTTGGCGAATCTGTATTTGAATCTGTATACGAGGAGTGCGGCTGCCAGAGTGCAAATATATCCGTTTGATGAAACCCATATGGACCACGTATGGGTTCTTTATGTACCCTCATGACCATCCTGGCCTGAATTGTGAATTCTGCTTATATAGGCGAATCTGTATTTGAATCTGTATTCGAGGAGTGCGGCTGCCAGAGTGCAAATATATACATTTGATGAGACCCATTTGAATGCGATAATTCGATCGGCAGTTTATGGGTTTGTACGTGTATCACAGAATTCTGTTCAATATACGGTCTTTGGGCGAATTTTCGTTAATATCCGCCTTTCGTTAACAAATTGTGCAGTTCCTATTGATTCATGAATATTTTTATCGTTTAATCCTCTTTGAAATTTGAGATGCCAAATATTGCACTGCTATTTCGCTAGTTGGCAGCACAGAAACCCGGAATCCGGAACGGAAATGTATTTATATCTGTTGATAGGTTTTTATACGTGTTGCACTAACCAATGGCAACAGATCAAATTTACATCGGCTGAGATACCTTTTATTTTATTGGTTCAATTATGTAACTTCCATTTAGTGGGCTAATTTCATAACAAGATTTTAAAATACATTTACAATTTTAATTCAGAGTGCACAGTTACTTCTGAGAAAGAAAAGAATAAAACCATGAACATTGCTTATTTTATTCCATAGATATCAATATGTACTAGAGTGGTCATGTTGCAAGTAAGTACGATCATGGTTTTACAGCGCTTATTTTAACGCTTCCCACTTTGCAGTTACATTACATGGGCACACGGAACTTCACCTGCACATTATGCATAGGTAACAAGATTTTTAAATTATGAAAAATTCTGCAACTCAGGGTGCACATTGTACCCGAGGTAACACGGTACTTTCAGCCTGAGCATCATGATAAATCTGACAAATAAAACTGAGCTGACGATCAATCACTGTGATAAAGGACAATGACTCCCAGGCAGAGGCGTTGATCTGCTGCAAAGTTTTGGGTGCTCAGCACATCGCAAGTGTAGCTTTGAAGCCAATAATCGGGGCCATAAAAAGTTCTTTATATTTACAAAACATGTTAAACAAAACTTTTACTTTACAAATTATCGCTCAAACAACACACCGCTTGCATTAAAAAATATGGAAGTGAAGAATGGAAACTTTTTTGTCATCTGTTAGTTATCCAAATCCTACTAATACAATACAATACAACTAAAATTTGTAAATGCCTTCCTTACAAAGTTCAGAAGTGCACTTGAAGCCAGGTTATATGAAGCTCTAGTAGGAGAGTTGCAAACATGAGGAGGTAGAGAGTTCCAAATCGAGGGACCAGCAACTGTGAATGAACGCCGGCCAAAGACAAGACGTGTACCAGTAACAACATACCTTCCAGCAGATGTTGACCGAAGACAGGATCGGCCTTTAACGGTTACATGGAAGATAAGTATGACGGCAAATGACTTGCACTTGCTTTGTATATGAAAAGTACCAGCTGGCACTTTTCATGTACAAAGCACGTGCAAGTGAAGAGAAGTGGATACGCTCACATACAGGAAGCCAGAGCAGAGAACGAAGAGCAGGTGTGATGTGGTCTTGGTTTCAGAATCCAAGACAGTCTTGCAACCTGGTGCAGTATTCTTGTTAGGGGAAGAAGTGTGCACTCAAAGAGACCATACAGTATAGAGTTCCAGTAGTTGAGTCGTCAGAATAAGGCTATGTATCAGTATTTTGAGTGGTGTTGAATTTGGAGTAAGCCAAGTTGTCGAATCCTTCTGAGGTGAAACAAGCACACTCAATAATTAAATGGGATGATGATACAGCTGGTCGGAGCAGGGCTCTGAAGAAGGGTCACCACGCCCGAAACGTCAGCCGGCTCTCCGACTATCTATCTCGAATGACAGCTGTCTGATGCACGTGTCCACCCTGTCAAAATTACAAAATTAAACAAAATTATTGAGAGGATTTTGTCTAATTCTTTATAAATACAAATTTAACATTTTCATTTTTACTCCCCCTTCCCCGGGAACACATTGCACATACATACCCTACATCCTACACATCTCAATTAGAATAAACCATATTTCCATTGTCTAATATTCCACTTACACAACCTATAATAGTAATGGCCTTAACATTAGTTAAACTCACATAACACTTTACTAAAACCTATTCTTAAAAAATCTAATTAACCTATAGTAATTACTCAGTTTCCAGTTTTAACATTAAAACTATATATCCTACTACAGACCCCGTTACATTACTTTCACCACTTTATTTATTTTCATCTCTATTCTTTAAACCTGTATTTATTAAACCTTCCAAGGTAAAAGGGGATCGTTACCATTGTCTATCACTTTAGATTAACTTAATTCAGATACCCTATTAGACCCCATTTGGCTGACTGCTTCCCTACTTATACGGAAACAGTAAGCCATATTACAATATTGGGTTGCTATCCTCTCCCCCTAATACGTTTTCTACAGGTTCCGCTTTATCTCTGGATCTGATGTGCCAGTGCTGTTGTCTTCTTTTGAAGCAATTCTTATAGCTCTGTTTCTTTGTTTCTTTTAGCCTGATTTTTCAATAGTCACCATGATCACTACGTCGCATTATCGCTACCACGAGCTGCACCACTTGGATTATACTCTGTCCTGACTTATGCCTGGTCATGACCACGAAAATCAAAATTATTCGAAGTAACCTATAATAGAAAGAACATGCCTCGTCGTAGGACTACAAGAACCTTAACGGGTAGCTCATACCACACCGGAATGAGATCTTTGATGTGGTTAATAAATAAGACGACTTTGCGAGCGTCCTGATCCAGAATACGAACCTTCATTATTGTTAACTGTCTCGCATAACCGGCAGTCAATAAAACATTCTTCATACATAAAGAACTCTCAAAGTAACTACATACGACACACTTACTTAGTGGAATAAAAGGCAATTCCGCAGTTAAAATAAATCAAAAACTTAAGCGTAAAATACCTTTTATACAAATGCGCTAATGTTAGAACTTTAAATTTTGAACAAGGTTCTTCGCCTGTAGATTATACTCTAGATATCACATGCTCATCAGCTAAAGTACTGTGAAATCGCTTCTATAACTTTTTAGCGGAGTGGGCGATTGTAAATTTGTGTTATCGCAACTGTAGTTGTGTAATCTCAGTAGTTTAGCAATATAAGCTGCGCAATCTTCATCAGTACGTGTACAATGGAGAACGAGATAGTACGAGTTGCATCTTTCTCAAGCTGGCCTCAGCTTCATCAAGTCAGTCCACTAAGGCTGGCTAGAAATGGATTTTATTATTCTGGAGAGGGCGATAGGGTGACCTGTTTTAAATGCAGCGTCCAACTTGACAATTGGACATCGGATGACGACGTTGTTGAACGGCACAGACAACAGTCTCCCAACTGTCAACTGCTAAGTGAAACAAACAAAGAAAACATCCCGCTAGCACCGGTCTCAACTGGCAATCTGGGGATCACCGAAGCGGATTTTGCTGCAGCCACGCATGTACCAGGTTCAGAGGAAATCCAGGAACTCTATAGAGGAGCAGTGACTCGGGCCAACAGGAAAGGAATCTTTTCGACAAATCCAGTCAACAAAATCGATCGCTCTACACCCGATTACGACCAGCTACGCCAAGAAAAACTTCGCCTCAGTACTTTCTACGGTTGGCCTTCAGTAGCTCAAGCTGATCCACAGGCCTTCGCTCGAGAGGGCTTGTTTTACACTGGACTGGTAGATCGAGTTCAGTGCGCTTTCTGCCGCGGATTCATGAGTAACTGGGAACCCACGGACATACCATCCGTGGAACACAAGAAGCTCTATCCTGACTGTCCGTTTGTACGAGGTCTGGACGTCGGAAATATAGGAACCTGACTATAACAATAATTCATCTAATGACCAGTCTTGTGGAGCACCTCTTCAGTAATACAGGGCAACACTCTGTTCCAAATGGTACTGGTGCAAAATGCTGGGTTAGTTTTGAAATACTTCAATATAACCAATGGATAAATTAATTTCACTTTAAACTATTTTAGATTCGCTATGTGGCTCCATCTGGCTACAGTGATCCTCCAAAGTATCCAGAGTTCTCTGATGTGAATAGTAGAATTGAATCTTTCAAGAAGGGCAAAGTTGGACTTGGACATACGGCCGAAGCCTTGGCAGAAGCTGGATGGTTCTTAATTGGTAAGCTCATATAAGGACATTCGCCGCTAACGTTAAGAATATAGCATCAATCGATGGTCGCTTCAATTGGAAAAGTAATAATCCAATATAAATCCAATCGGTTAAAGGACTCAGAATGTGAGGATGCGCTGGGTAAACTAAATGAAATAGATTAGTCTTAATTTTAGACCAGAATAAGTGTAAAGAACCGAGAGAGTCTATCATCTGAGTTCATTACAAGGCTCGCATTTAGCTGCCTTGAGAGCCAGGCGCATGGACTTTCCTGTCTCTTTTCCCAGTTGTCTTCTACAACCATTTGTGAATAGGTACTGATGCGAGTGATGTTTCAATCTTAAAGGACCAGGTGACATGGTGCGGTGCTTTCACTGTGGTGGTAATCTGAGAGACTGGGAGCCAGAAGATGATCCGTGGGATGAGCACAAGAGATGGTACGGCAACTGTTCTTACTTAAAAACTCACCGACCGATGACGACAAGGCAACATTTACAGGAACAGACATGTCCGACCACCGTAAGCATAAATTAATTTCAAGAACAAAATTAATTCCGTGAATAAATTGAAATAATGCACATACATAATTTTTAATTTTTCAGTATAGTCCTTATTCGGTAATTATCAAGCTCCAATATCAAATTACAAAGTATCAATCGATGGCGCTTAGCGGAGGACTTGCTCACAGTCCCTACACAGTAACCCTCTCTGAGAAGATTTGAACTTTCCGCGTTACAAGCCGAGCTCTCTAAGCCATTAGCTATCGTGTTAAGCACATTGCAAACACTGGAATCGATGCAATTTTTTTTATCTTAGTAGTACTCTAAATTCCTAATGTAATGTAGACTAATGTTATATAGGAGCAACGTAGACTAATGTGATGTAATGGAAACATTTGACAAAGTGCATTAATATTCGTTATAGTGACGTTATAAAATTGTTTAAAATTTCATATATTTAGACAAAAGAAATTTTAAACGAGCGTAACATTTTACCAAATTATTTAGAACGAGGTTTATTTTTCGCTTGTGCAGATGACAACAACGCCTGATCAGGTCTGGTTTGAATCTCCAGAAGTCAATGCCCGAATGGATACGGCAAAAGTTCGCATAATTCTGGACAAGGGGTATTCGAGGAAATTAGTCAGTAAGGCAATTGAAGACCGACTTTCGACAACAGGTAACAAAAGTTATTCAGAAACTTCATTCCAGTATTTTCTTTCTTAAAAAAGGCCAGTTACACAGACACAGCTTGAACTAAGTAAAGGAATATGGCAGCAGAATAGGATAGAAATAGAGAAATGTTTTAGAGCTGTTTCTGAAGATCATCTTTTTCGGATTTCGAGAGGCTCCAAGAAATTTTGACTTATTTTTTTAAAGTTACACCGGGGCCGGTTTAACCACTAGGCGAACTAGGCGGCCGCCTAGGGCGGCACATTTCTGGGGGCGGCGGCAGAAAAGCTACATAAATAAATATTTTTTTAAACATTGTCGCCTTTTGCTATAGGAGTTACAAAGTGTTCAAATGAACGTGTGCACTGTCGCATTATTTAGTATTCACATTTTAAAATCCCATGAAACGTGTTAGACCATACAGCATAGGCTGCATAGCTAATGCAGTTTCCAGACTATTACTTTTATCATGGCTAACTTCTAATTTTAAATATTATTAAGTGCTATATTTTTGTTTTATTTCGAAGGAATAATGATTCGTAGATGATTGTAATGAACGACGATACTAAATTAAAGATGCAGCATTCGGTTGCATTCCCGTGTGAAGGCTATATTAACTTAGTTAATTTAATATTAATTAGTCATCGCACTTACTGCCGGTAAGTGCGAAAGGTTCGCTTAGGGCGCCAAATACTCTGGCGCCGGCCTTGAGTTACACGAAGATTTCACTTTGTTCAAACACAGATTAACGGGTTAATGCCGATAATGCAAGTTTTAAATTATCTGATTTTATTTTAAACAGGTGATGATTTTCCAAATGCTAAGAGTCTCTTGGAAGCGATTTTCCTCATGGAAGCAACAAATCCTGTAGCTTCTGCATCGGGCTTTACCTCGGCCACAAGCTCTGTCGCTAGCCACGACGCCGGTAAGTTTTCCGGAATTTGTGCAATGCAACATACCAACTGTGGCATAAAGGGATACCGGATCTTTATGGGGATAAACTACTATCCCATGCAAGTTGCAGTGGTTGTGCTTTATTATTCAGCCAAGGCATTTGTGTCGAGCGTGATCCCCACATTAGTGTCTGCTGTTGATGAGCATTGCTTCTAGCAGTGTACTCGTCCGTTTCTTTAATTGTTCAACAGATGAGTCTCTGTTTTCTGTTAATATTTGTGAATGTTTGGCTATCTATAACACTGGATCACAACGATTTTGCTACTGAAAGTAATGCATGTGCCTTATATTGATTCAAATGTGCTGATTCCAAATATGAAGTCAGAATCTGCTCAGCACGTCTAGATTTTAAGTTATGCATGCTTTCAAGTAATGACGTAAGGACTCGTTTGCGGTTATGTCTGTACATTCTGTTGTATGTGTCTCCACGATTGCTGCCAGTGATACGTGCATGCCTGCAAGTGTCGCCTGAAATATTCCTAACAGCAAGCCTGCAGCAGCCGCTAGACATGATTGGGCATGTCAGTGAGCTGACGTCAGCATCAATACCAGTATATAAGGCGAGATTGCGTAGAACGAAGGTGAAGTTTTCTTATATAGCTGTAGCTAGTGTGTGAGATTTAATTTTGAAATGAATAGGCGAGGCTGTGTTAACCATCCAGACAATTTTTGCTATGTTTGTGGTAAATATACTCTTCGTGACCAGCGAAAGAAGTTAACTAAGAGAGTGATGATTGCTTACAAGTATTATTTTGGATGTCATATCGGAGACCAGGATAAAAGTTGGGCACCTCATGTCTGCTGCACCGTGTGCTACTCTGGGCTTACACAGTGGCTGAATGGCAAAAGGAATATAATGCCGTTTGCTGTGCCTATGGTGTGGCGCGAGCCAAGAAATCATCATGCAGACTGTTATTTCTGCATTACTAAAGTTGCTGGATTTTCAAAGAAAAATAAGTCTAAAATCGTTTATCCTGATTGCGAGTCCGCTCTAAAGCCAGTGCCGCATGATGAAGAGAATCCAGTACCATTTCCGCCTGCTGCGGGTGCTGATGAAACGGACAGTTCTGATGGTAATACAGAAGATGACGTTACTGTTTATGAATCCAGTGATCAAGATTTGGAAGAGGGTAGGCCGCATTTGATAAGGCAAGGTGAGTTAGATGATCTGGTGAGGGACCTATCTTTGTCAAAGGAGAAATCTGAACTGTTAGCCTCCAGACTAGGGGAGTGGAACTTGCTTCAAAAAGATACCACTACATCACACTTCCGTTATCGTCACAAACAGTTAGCTACATATTACAAACTGGAAAATGATATCGGTTTCTGTACTGACGTGAACGGTCTCATGCTGAATTTAGGTTGCGAATACGTTCCTGATCAGTGGAGACTGTTCATAGATTCCAGCCAAGCGAGTTGAAAGCTGTGTTGGTGCACAATGGTAACGAAAAGCCGTCTGTTCCTATAGCCCACGCTGTATGCCTCAAAGAGACATATGATTCAATGAAACTCATTTTGAAAGTGATCAACTACTCAGACCACAAATGGAACATCTGTGCGGACCTCAAAGTGGTAGCACTTATTCTAGGCCTACAGCTGGGGTACACAAAACATATGTGCTTTTTGTGCTTGTGGAACAGTCGTGATGACAGCAACCATTACAAAGTGAAACTGTGGCCTCCTAGATCTGAGCACATTGTTGGTCGGCACAACGTGCAACACGAACCATTGGTTGATCCATCGAAAGTGTACTTACCACCACTTCACATTAAACTGGGCCTCATGAGGAATTTCGTAGTGGCAATAGATCGTACTGGACAAGGCTTCCAGTATCTGAGAGATAAATTTGGAGCCGTCAAACCTGATGCTAAGCTGAAGGCTGGAATTTTTATTGGGCCAGAAATCCGCGAACTAATGCGTGATACTGTATTTAGAACCAAGCTCAACCCACTGGAATTTGCCGCTTGGGATGCATGTACGTTGGTGGTACAAAACTTCCTTGGGAATCACCGAGCTGAGAACTATGGTGAACTCGTTAGCAACATGCTAACAGCATATAAGCAACTCGGCTGCCGGATGTCACTAAAAATACATTTCTTACATTCCCGTCTGGATTTTTTCCCACCAAACTTGGGTGATGTAAGCGATGAGCATGGAGAGAGATTCCATCAAGACATCTCCACCTTTGAAGCAAGATATCAGGGCCACTGCAATTCCAACATGATGGGCGATTACTGCTGGTTTCTGCAGCGGGCAACAGCGGCCACTCACAAGCGCAAGAGCAAGTGTCTAAAGCACTTTTGAACTCGTATAGAGTTAAGCTAGAGACAAAATTTCGAAATGTATGCTTTCATCTGAGTAACATACATATATTTATATTACATTTTAGAACATATTTTAATTTCAAGTTATAAAAGAATAACATTTTGTTTCTTGTTATGAATACTCTGAGTTTGCATAATTACACAGTTATAAGGAAATACTAGTTCTGTAAAGAGTTTGCATAATTATTAGCATGTATGCTGCATATCTTAAGATCCTGACGTGCTACACAAAATCTGACTTCAGATTTGGAATCAGCAGATTCGATTTAGTGTAGTCCACATAACATATGCCTAGTAGCAGGCGAAAATTTTTTTCGTGTGATCCAGTGTTATAAGAAAGTTAGAAATGCCGGTTTCTTTTATAATTAATCATTGTATTGATTTGTCGATTTGTTTATTTTTGCGGCTTTCTTATTTGTTTGTTCGGTTTGTACTCATATTCTGCATGCTTCCCATGGCAGTTTAATGTTTTGTTAACAATATGTTCTCTAATCTCTGATCAAGTCTGATGTACAGTAGTGACTTTAGTGTGATCAAAGGGCATATAACTCACGCCCTCTCGAATTTTAGAGCTAACAGACTAACAGAAATTGGCTTAACTGCTTTTCTCTCACCTTGCAGCTTTTCCTAATTGTTGTTTGAAACCATTTGGTTTTTGTTGAGATGATGCTGGCATGTACAGTGAAGTTAAGCAGGTTGAGCTGGGTTAGCACTTGAATGGGTGGCTGTTGATGGGATAGCACACCACTTGGTGCCCACTCTTCCCTCCTTCCTTAAGTGGTTGGTAAATGAGCATGTTTTTGGATTGCTGTGGTCTTGTTTGTGCCTCAGCAAATGATCCTTGAACCTCTGGACCACACCTCTGAGGAGTTTCTATAGAGGCGTGTAAACAGGTTGTTGCCTTTTTCACTTTGTGTATTATTACTGTACCAGCAGATATTTTTTAGTTGAGAATAGATTATCATTTTCTTTATGAAATGTTTTTGTACTATTTTTCGCAGCACTTTGTCATGCAGGTGGCCTTAATTTTATACTACTATAGATAGTAATGTCAGTCAGTACTGCATTAATCTGCTTATCGTATTGTGTACTTAATGAAAAATTTCAGAATGTAGCTGCACTTTGAACAGTTGTGTGGCTAGAGCTTTATGATTGCAGCGTTTTGCTAGCAGTTTGACTGGATCTAGTCTAACGACTTCTATAGCGCCGTTATTATAATGCCTAGGTTGCTTCAGACTGGAGATTAAAACTCAAGGCTTTTTCATAGATATGACAGATTCAGCATCAACAACTGTTGAATTCGTAATTTTTCTTTGGTTTTCTTTAGGCGGGTGTTCTACACAGTGTAACACCGGGTCCTTGAATACCCTTGGTTCTGAGTTTCTGTATCCACCAGCCTCTGCTCAACAGCGTACTGCAGCAAACAGGGAGGCATCTCCACCTAACACTGGACAATCTGGTGAGGATGGTTAATCTTCTATTAATACACTGTCTCTTTTCCTGGAGTAGAAGTTAGTAGTAAGTAGCGGTTGAGTGAGTAGTAAGTACCACTAAAGTAAGTGAGTAGAAGCGCCAGTAAAGTGAGTAGGAAGTTCCTCTTAAGTATGTAGTATGTCCCAGTAAAGTGAGTAGTAATTATCATGAAAGTAAGTGAATACAATAAATGTCATGCATGAAGAAGCTGTAAAGTTTTCTAGCGCATAAATCTGTGTCCAAGCCAGAACATTAATTTATTCTGCAGCTCTTGTGCAAATTGTAAGATCCAGTAGTCCAGGTCAGGTCTAAGCCAGTGTCATGGTAACCAGCCAAGCAACCAATAGCACTAAGGTGAAAAGCTGTGAAGAAAGTAATTGATTGCTGGTTTTAAACGAGAATGATATTCAGAGCAAGACAGTGTTAAATGACAATATTGACAGGCAGTTTAGATAGAAACTGTTAGAAAATTATCAAGGGTTGGTGGTGGTTTGATCAAAATTATAGTTGCAGTAAGAAGAGTGAAAGTTTTAGAGAGAACTTTGGTATTAGATGCAATGTTCCCTCTAATTTTTTTTCGTCGTGCGCGCACTGGCCGACAGCGTGAGCAGTGACATTTGAGACTTGAGCTATGTTCCGTGTAAGAACGAATATCTTTTGGGCTTAAACTGAAAGGCAATAAATTTGCATTGTATTGAAATAAAAGATGATCAGGACAAGTTAAACTTATATTAAGATTATCTCTAGTTTATATTTTCGATCGTCCATAGAGGACATTAAAGCAAAGACTTACTTTCGACCATTCCTACCCTAGTCTGCATTTGTCCGCATTTGGCATTACCTCCCATCTCTATTGCCAACGTCCGCACTCCTACGGAGCACAAAGCACTCTTTATCTTACAGGGCTAACTGAGCTATGTATATAGTTGGTTACTTTGAAAATGCTGCAACCAGAAATGGGATGTAATTAGATCCAACGCGGTATGGACTGCTGTCGGACCTAAGTTGGTGTTTAAGGTGCAGAGTGTACTGGAATAACAAATTGGATTGGGACATCCGCACTGGGCATTGCCCCTCCCCTTGTCTGGATTTGGGTGACCTCTGCTTTTGCCCTTTTCGGACGTCCTTAATGGTCGACCCTTTGTGCAGTTGCCAACGATCGTACATATGATCCAGGTTGATTTCTTCCAAGGCACGTCTGTTAGGTTTAAAATACCTGTATGGTCGCGTCCTGGAGCATCTTGAAAATCTGACAAATCTAATTACTTCTATAACGCCGTTATCATAATGCCCAAGGAATCAGTCGATGGTCACTTCAAATGAGAAATCGTAAGCAAAACCATAATCCATAGGAGAAGCCATGTCGAATTCCTATGGTTCAGAGCAACCAGAAGTTAGCCTAAGTGGGTAAACGAGATGAAAGAGATGAGTCTTACGTAGTTATAGACCTGAATGACATCAAAGAATTGACACAACGAATAAACGAATGCAGAAAATGCCGCTTATCTGTATTCCGACTTTCTGCAAGAGAATCGAAATAAATTTTTGTGTCAGGTGTCGCTTTAAATATAATCCAACTTATATACACTCTATCGTTTATCACGGATGCAGTTGTTATATCGACATGAGCATTAGCTCTCGCGCAAAAAAAATTTCCCACCCACGAATAGACTACAAAGTCTCGTCACTTAGGCCTACCTACAACACACTTCATGCATCCCAACCACCCTATCTTCGTCAGTTATTTACAATCCAACTCGATCCCCTTCTGCCCTAACACTTCTCCGCCCTCCCATCACCTCACCCTTAAAATTTATAAATCGCTCCATAGTCATTGCTCCCACCATAATAACGACAGTTATCTGACCCATCATACAAACTCACCATCGCTTCACCCTTGGATTCTCTGCCCATGTCTTCCACTCAAACCCAAGACACTCCTTTTTCGCAGATCTTATCCTGATTCCTCTTCTTCCCCTTGTCTATCCTGCAGCTCCAATTCCAAACATCACCCACCGTAGCCGTCTGACACCTGCCTGCCTACCTAACAGCCTGTCTACCTGCCTCTTGGATCTTGACTTGGAACCAAACCTTTCTTGCCTATCGATTTTGTCTGGACTAAGCGCCTGTGAATAAGCTGGTTCCCGCGACTTAGCTTACGTTAAGCGCTGTAGAAATCTCGAGTTTACGATAACATTTACGATCACGCTTGTAAGAATTTTCTCAAGCACAGCCGCATATTGCAAACAACGTAGGCCTATTAAAATTTGTGACAATATGTAAAGCCTCCTTCAATACCACGGTTTGCGTTCTGTATCCAGTGACTGCAGTTCAGTCTCGATTTTATTCGTTTAACCATTCTGTCTTATAACAGTTCACAAGTTGTTTTCCAAGCCAAAAATCCGCCGCCGGATACTTTTTGTCTTGACAATTTATTTAATCGCATACGGTCGAATATAAATAGTATTGAGCTATAAAGTCAAGTAGAGTAGCCTACAAGATTATAAAATTAGCCTACTAACCAACGGTTTCTGTACTATATAAACAAAGGGCTACTTACATAGCAGACCGAGTCGTACGATATATCCGCGACCACTGACCAGTAGATGGAGGTATCATTCATGCTTTGCCCCTGGATCAAGCATCCCTCATAAAGAGGCTAGAGTTCAGAGTTCAAACAGCGCGCACCGTGAGACTGATGACAACTAGTGACCAGCTGTTTGGCCAAATGTATTATGTGGACCAAGCTGGAAGGCATTTTCACATCATGGGCGGCCAAAGGGCTTTGCAATATAGGGTATATAAAATTTTGCCGTCTAAGCTAAGTGGGGTAACTATGCCAGAAGCTGTAACAGTGAGCTGAATTTAACTTTTAAGTAACCGGAACGCTGACAAAATGTGTGCGCTGACAGAAAATTGTTGTGCGCGCTATCCTCCAAACTTGTGCGCGCGCGCACGCGCGCAGCTTAGAGGGAACATTGATTAGATGCAGTATAATTACTGGTCAGCACTTTATTATTCTGTTATTATTGTTATTATTAATTTCATTTTATTTTTTCCCCAAGGCATATGTGATCCCTCAGGATTATAAAAAATGTCTGGAGAAAATGATAAACAGTTATTATTATTATTACTATTATTATTATTAAACACTACAATAAGTTTAACTGTACATGGTGACACAGCATTGCGAATTGTAAGCATTGTGCATGTTTCGTTAGTCACCAGGTGCTAGTGCAGTTGAGTCACACGTTACAGTGACAGTTAAGTATCTGAAAGTGCGATTTGACTTACAACTATCAGGGCTGAATTGACTTCTCAAAAAGCAATAGATTGAACGACAGATCAGCTAAATTTTCTGGGAATTTCTTGAACTGGACACATATGCTACAACGACGCTAATGAAAATTTGCTTTCCAAATGCCTTTCGATAGTCTGTGGTTAAAAGGCATATTTTGAAGTTCAAATGTACTACAGATGTTTAATTTTTGGTTTTTGATTTTAAGTGAAAATCTGCGAGAAATGTACTGCAAAGGCCTATTGTTTCTTTCAGACGATCGTCGATGGAAGTCGTGTGATATCTGCGAGATTCGTGAATGGAAAGTCGTTTTCAATCCCTGTGGACATTTATCTTGCTACTTTTGCTGTGAACAACTCTGTAACCAGCGGTGTGCAATCTGTGGTAACCATATTCGTGAAATTAACAGGGTTCGTCTTGCAGATGAGTAGAAAAGTTATTCACAGCATCTGCTGAATAAAGATCTTGTTGTGAAATCTACAAGCCTTCTCATTGGTTGCTGTTATCGTTGAAGAGGTTTATGTTGAGCTTTCAATGAATCAGATTCACTCAAAGACTTAATGAATGGCTTGGATTTCCTAGGACTTTTAATCTTAAATGTGATAATTGTAGTTATAATTCTGTGCAGTTTTAAATCAGCCTTAGCAAGGCAACCAACTAAAAAATCGGCTTTAATCACGAATAACGGGTGCCTGCGATGACATTAAGAGGTATGCGGTAAATGAGTCATTGTGTATAGGGTAATTTGCATACTTTAACAGTTACAGATACTACGGAAAGGCTAATTAGCTCTGTGTCATAGTGGTAAAGTAAAATGTTAATGTATTTCTCCATGTAACACAAATGTTATATAAGGAAAACCAAAATATTTATGAGCTAAATCTAATTCAGAAGAATTATTGTGTGTAACAACTGGGAGTGGCCAAGGGTCAAAGCTGAACTCCTGGCCTAGGATTTTCAATCGAGCTTTTGACTTTGCAACGAAGGACGGATACCAAGTAAATCCAGCTTTGCAGGGCAGTGCAACCGTTTGTAGGCAATGCAGGGAGTCTGTATACCTACAGACTGCATGAACAGAGCTTGCAACTTCTGCGGCAAGGTCATGCTCGTCTTAAGAACTACAGTACTGGTTATATGAGGTTGAATTATTCACTATAAAGTTTGGACATCAATAATGGAACTGAACTTAAAAGCAGGTATTGCTGGGGCATTCAAATAGCTACAGATTTGTTGATAATGGCCACATTTTGGCTTAAGAGTCAAACCCCAACCCCTGGCAATTCAAACCCGACCACAGCTTTTACCGATTTCTGTTGACAGAGGAATGAACATGCCCACAACAACTAATGTTCCCAGCAGGAATTACGTGTATCAGGAGGAAAACTTAAGGAACTGGCCACTAAGGGGTATACATTGGAAAAGCTTTTCTAACACAAATAAAACAACTTCTGAACCACTTAGCACAGCTGGGTTTTATAGGTTTATTTTATTTAAAAAAAACTATTAAAATATGTGGTTTTACAATCTCATATACAATAGCTTAACATTTTGTAAGTGAAAATTCTTACAAAATTTGCTTTACAGACATGATTTAATCCCAGAAATTTCTAATCTAATTACTTCTATAGCGTTGTTATTATAATTCCCAAGGCATAAATCGATGATGGTCGCTTCAACTGAAGTCATAATCAAAATGATAATCCACTGCAGAAGCCAGGTCGAATTCCTATAGGTCGGAAAAACCAGAAGATAGGCTACGGTGGTGCAATACGTATTGAAGTTTGCAGGTTCTGAAGTTGGCACTCACTTGCCTGGGGCTGTCATAAACTGCAAGGGCCTGGTGGTGGAGGTGGTGGTGGTACATCAGTCACAGCAAATCACACCATATGTAGTAAACCAATCATACTACTAGAAAAACCGGAATAAAATTTGGAAGAATATAAAAAACTAAAATTAAACTACACGATAACAACTTTACACAATGCTGGAATAGAAAACAAGTGTTCAGGAAAAAAATTTACAGCCAATTCCAATTCCACAATTAAAAAGTTTAGATGTTAACGTAAAATTCTGAAAACTCAAAGAAAGACTTAACTGAAGACTTAGTTCAGTGTATGAATAAACAATACTCAATCGTAAAACACAGACTTTAAACACAGACTAAAAGTATAGCTGTTGCATGCACTGGCTCCAACATCTAGAAATATTAAGAATATATATATATATATACTGTAGAGAGAGAGAGAGAGAGAGAGAGAGAGAGAGAGAGATTTTTTATTGACAACCAAAATAATTAGCAAATACCATCACAGTCTGTCACATACATTGGTGCCAATGGACTCATCTAAAAAGAAGAAACAGTTCTGCTACGAAGGTCACCTATTTACATCATGGATTACAAATAGGGTGACAGCACAATACTGAGTAAAACAATTAATAATCTAAAATATAAAGTAATTAACATAATCAATGTCAGTGCATAAACACAAAGAAAAAAACAACTATTTATAATGAAATTTATGCTATGCCAATTTCCAGTATTATTCTGAACAGCCCTGCACATGAAAGTATTAAGCAACACAGATGCTTCAACTGCTTTGGCAAGAATGATGGCATGTTTGTTTAGTTAGGATCTACCATTTTAGAAACTCATCGAAAACCAGCAAAGTCTTTAGGCCATTTTGTTTGGATCTTCCTCTTCCAGAAGGGCGTGAATTCTTTGAAAATCAAGTCAGAAGAGGATTTCAGATGGCATGGCAAAAACCTGTTTGCATTTTACACGAACAGCACCCTAAATAACCATAACACTGGCCAACAGAAAAATTTTTTTTTGTTGCCTTCGGTTTTAGACCTGTTCTTGGGGTAATTTTGGGCGCTGATTCAGAAAATGTCATTGGATTGAGTGCATCAGGTCTAGTTTCTCAGATATCGTCGATTTTGTAAAGAAAACCCAGTCCACTCTTTAAACGATGTTTTTGGCAAAACTAAAATGTCATAATAAGCTTTATTTATGGCTAATTATAATTCTTGCTGATTCATATAATGCCTACATCCTTATAATGTAAAATCAGCATATCTTGCCTCGTGCTGAGATATTGCTGATTCAACGAAATAACTATTCCGTAGCCTACAGCTTACTCAGCACTAAATTCATGGCCTCATTTAGAATTTATTTGTGCTTATACAGCGTTTCATGGTTTCGAACTATGTAAATAGATTATGCTGAAGTCAGCATTTATAGCCTATATAAACCGCCTCCTGAAAGCTAGAGCAGCCGCAGTCGTCTTAGGGCATATTAAGAGTTGGTCGCAAGAACAATCTGTGAATGTGAGCATTAAATAACTACATGTTCTTACTATTTTTTAGGTTAGTCATTTAATTCCTCAGATGCGAACATCCTTAAGGTTATGGCTACTTCCAGACGGAGCTGCATTAACCATCCAGACATATTCTGCTACATTTGTGGGAAATACACACTAAAAGCAAACAGGAAACCGATTTCTGAGTTTGTAAAAAGAGCATATGTAGGTTATTTTGGTGTCAAACTTGGAGATCAAGATAAGCAATGGGCTCCTCATACAGTATGCAAAACTTGTATTGAACAATTGCGCCACTGGACAATTGGAAAGAGAAGCTGCCTGAAATTTGGTGTACCGATGGTTTGGAGGGAACAGATAAACCACTTCGACGACTGTTACTTTTGTATGGTTAATATCATAGGCATCAATCGAAATAATCGTCACAAGTTGTCTTACCCTGATATACCTTCAGCCAGGAGACCTGTTCCGCATTCGGATATTGTACCAGTTCCACCTTTTCGCGAACTACCTCAGCTCTCAGACGATGAGACTTGCATGTCCAATATCGGACAAGATGACGAAAGTGAAGAAAGTGGGGGCAGTGACAGTGATTTCCAATCAACTTCACACAGTGAACGTTTTGACCAAAAAGAGTTGAGTGATCTGATCAGGGACTTAAATCTTTCCAAAGAGTCCTCTGAATTGCTTGCGTCCAGACTAAAGGAAAAGAATGCACTGGAACGAAAATTACAATTTATAGAAACAGAGAAAAGGATTTGCTGCCATTCTTTACCGAAGACAACAACCTAGTATTCTGTAATGACATCAGCAACTTATTGAAGAAAATTGGTCTGTCGGATTACAGCCCAGATGAGTGGCGTCTTTTTATCGACAGTTCAAAACGTAGTCTGAAATGTGTGCTTTTAAATAACGGCAACAAATTTGGTTCTATTCCAATCGGTCACTCCACCAGGATGAAAGAAGAGTACAATGCCATCTCTTTAGTACTGGAAAAGATAAAATACAAAGAACATCAATGGGTAATTTGTGTAGACTTGAAGATGGTAAATTTCCTCCTTGGTCAACAAAGTGGCTACACAAAGTATCCCTGCAGTTTGTGTCTTTGGGACAGTAGAGCCAAGCATGAACATTGGACAAGAAAAGATTGGCCTTCGAGGAAAGACATGGTGGTTGGAGCTCAAAATGTAATCAAGGAATCTTTGGTGGCACGAGATAGGATCATACTGCCACCACTACATATAAAGCTAGGCCTGATGAAACAATTTGTCAGGGCTTTGAATAAAGAAGGTTCATGCTTCGAATACATAGTACACAAGTTACCAGGAATTACAATGGAAAAATTGAAGGCTGGAATCTTCGATGGTCCACAGATCAGGCAACTTATGAATGACCCACTTTTCATACTATCAATGAATGAAATCGAATCTTGTGCCTGGTCTTCCTTTGTTCTTGTAACTAAAAATTTTCTTGGTAACAAGAAGGCAGACAATTATGCACAACTAGTAGAGGATATGCTTCTTCATTTCAACAAGCTTGGCTGCAACATGAGCATTAAAGTCCATTATCTCCACAGTCACTTAGATCGCTTTCCAGAGAATCTTGGTGACTTCAGCGAAGAGCAAGGTGAAAGATTTCACCAAGACATCAAAACAATGGAAAATCGATATCAAGGAAGATGGGATGCACACATGATGGCAGACTATTGCTGGAATATTATGCGCGATTGTTCCGGCAGATGCCACACTCGGAAATCGTACAAAAGGAGCTTCTTCGGTGTCGAATGACTTGAAATTTTTATAACAAACTTGTTCTGTTTGGTATCATATAAGTACAGTTTCAGGTACTACCATTTTCTTTTAAGTATTTGTATTATTATGTTTATTTAGTGTATCACATAATAAATTGAGCACTACATAATTATAGCTATAGCCTTATGTTTTATGGGCGAGCAGAGGCAAGGACGGGTATATGGCATAATGTTCTATATCTCGAAAACTAGACCTGCTGGGAGAAAATTGGTGCCTTTTCTGGAATCAGCAGGTCAAATATACCCAGAAACAGTTCTAACATTTGAGGCAACAAATTATGTGTTGGCCAGTGTAATAAATCTCCTCATAAATTGTGAAAATTATACTGTGGCAATTCTTGCAGCTAGCGGTGAATGTTAAAGCAACGACAAAGGCAGTT
>OZ029913.1:58979539-59054186 GCA_964023275.1 Norana najaformis
AGGTACCTCGGGTTTCCCCATTGGAAATTCCTGCATAAATTGTGCACTTGCACAGGGACGGTTACACGAGAAGTGGCCACCCCTCACTGAAACTAATATAAAAATATCTAGGTCAGCAGTCGACATCCAGAAAAGCTGTTGTTTTTCGGGAAAACGATTACCGAAAGAGCAGACTACAATATTGCTGGAAAAACCGGTTGAGCAAGTAAGTCTTAACCTCAATTGCTTAAGCTAACACACACAGACAAACTGTTGCATAAAATTAATGTGTTCTAAGCTCCTAATAAAAATGTGTTCCATATCTCACAAGTGAGACGTCGGGGAGGCGCTCATATATTATATATATATATATTATATATATTATATATATAAATATTTTACTTATATATATTATATATATTATATATTATATATATTATGTATATATTACTTATATATATTATATATATATATTATATATATATATTACTTATATATATATTATATATATGCAAACGTGAATTTAAAAATATTTAAATGTATACTTTCATAATACATAATATGTAAGTTGGTATGCATGATTATATAATGTCTATGTAGGTATCTATGTACCTATGTATGTGTGCATGCATATAGGCATATATATATGAATGTATGTATTAATACATGCATGCGATGGCCTACCTGCATACACTTATACATACATACAAATATGTAAGTATGCAAGGATGCAATTATGTAAGTATGTATGCGTGTATACATACATACATAATTGCATCCATGCATACTTCCATGGACATGAGTTCTAATAAAGGAACGCCTCTAGCAGCAACATACATGTAAATGCAAATGTAAATGTACAGGTTTTCTACAGCGACCGTATGGCTTCGACCCTGGTCATTTTTAATGAATTTTTTGGGTGAGATCTTTCACCATCGCTGCCCGTTTGAATGGGCACCACGCCATTTAAGGTCCTCGTGCACGGACCGTGTTAGTCCGAGATTGTTAGTCTATGTATACATAAATACATAGTTGCATCCATGCATACTTATATATTTGTATGTGTATGCACGTAGGCCATTGCATATATGTATAAATACATACATTCATACATATATACATGTGTATATATGTATATATATTTATGTATGTATGTATGTATGTATACATATATAGATATATGTATGTATATGTGTATCTTATGTAATGTATGCATTTGTGTATGTATGTATGCATTTAAATGTATTTATGTCTGTACGTATGTATGTATGAATCTATTTTGGTAAGTAATTATATGTCTGTAGGTATGCATGCATGTATTTATGTATGTTTGTATTTCTGTGTGTATTCATTCATGCTTGTATGCATGCCTGCATGCGTGCAAATATGCATCAGTGTGTGCTAAAATGTAAATAAGCACGAATGCATACATGCATACATACATACATACATACGTATAAACGTACGTAATATATCGTAATCGTAATTCCGACATTTCTACAACGGCCATCGAAAGCTACGTCATGGGGACCAGCTTATTCACAGAGGCTCAGTCAAAACAAAATCGATAGGCAAAAAGGGTTCGGTTCCAGGTCAAGATCCAAAAGTCAAACCGAGAGACAGCGTGGCAGCTACGCGATGGTGGTGTTTGGGGTTGGAGAGGAGAGAGATAAGAGGAAGAAGGGGTGTCAGGATAGGATCGGTGAAAGAGGAATGTTTTTAGTTTTGAGTGAAAGGCCGAAGCAGAAATTGCAAGCGGTGGACCTCGGTGAGTTTGTATGATGGATCAGAAAATTGTCGCAGTTCTGGGGCGAGTTTATTCCAGAGTGGTGGGGCAGCTATGGCTATGAAGCGATTACCAAATTTTAAGGATCAGGTGACGGGAGGACGGAGAAGTGTTAGGGCAGAACAGGAGCGGGTTGAGCGAAGCGGTTGTATTGTAAATAACTGACGAAGGTAGGAGGGTTGGGAAGATTGAGACGTGTTATAGGTAAGTGATAGGACTTTGTATACTCAATTCGTTTAGGTATTTTAAGCCAGCTTAGTGATTTAAGAACAGAAGTTATGTGATGGTGTTTGGGGGTTTTGATGACAGCACGAGCAAGAGCATTCTGCGTGGCTTGAAGGTGGCTTATTTGGGTGGAGCCTATGTTCAGGAACAGTGAATTGCAATAGTCTAATTTAGCATGAACTATGGATGTGGCGATGGTTGATGCAGTTTTTAAAGTCGAGCATAGGGCGGATTCTGCGAAGGTCACGGATATGCATAAAGCAAGAGCGGGAGAGATGGGTAATGTGATCGGAGAAGCTGAGGTTTTGGTCGAAGATCACACCTAGGTTACGGACAGAAGAGTTAGTGTTAAAGGTGAGCTCGTCGCGTAGGCCTATGAGTATGAATTCGGCTTTGGGTGGGTTCAAGCACAGGATATTAGATGTCATCCATGAGGAGATCTGGGTAACCGTACAAAGAAGATGATCTATGGAGTCGTTGAAGCAATTCCGAGAAAAAGAGATGAACAGTTGAGTGTCATCAGCAGAGGCAATGATCGACTTTGCTTGTTTTTATAAGTGAACTGAGTGGAGTAGTGTAGAGGATAAACAGACGAGGTCCATGAACAGAGCCCTGCGGGACTCCATAAGTGAGAGGGCATGATTGGGATGAGGTTTCCGATATTTTGTCTGAGAAATAGCGGGAGGAGAGATAAGATTGTATCCAGGTTAGAGCAGTGTCAGTTAAACCGAACCAGGTTGAAAGTTTTTGAAGCAAGATGTTGTGGTCAATGGTGTCAAAGGCTGCTGAAATATCAAGGAGACAGAGACAAGAGACTTGTCGGTGAGAGATAGCAGAAACAGACTTGTTGTAGAGGGAAGTGAGTAGGGTTTCAGTTGAGTGGCGTTTAGTGAAACCGGAGTGGTATGGATTAAGGAGTGAATTTGAAGCTATAGATAGTCACTGATCCTGGAAAGGACAATCCTTTCAGTTAATTTAGAGATGAAAGTCAAGTTCGAAACAGGCCTGTAGTTTGAAAGGATTTCTTTGTCGAGTGATGATTTCTTGAGAAGAAGGGTAACAAGAGAGTGATTGATAAGAAGGGGAAAATTACCAGTAAACAGGGAGAGGTTAACTATTTTGGTAATGATTGGAATAAAGGACAAATGTACAATCTTTCAATAAGGAGGTAGGTATAGGGTCAAGTTCATGCAGGTATATATATGCATATATTTGCAGGTATGCAGGTATGTATTCGAATCTAGTTTAGTGACTTCTGTAGCGTCGTTATCATACTGCACATTGCATCAATCGATGGTCAACTCAAATGAAACCGTAATCATATATCGTAAACCTTTGGATAAGCCCGGTCGAAAAATAAGACTGAAATCAAGAGTGAGGCAAGAAGTAAGTAAGTGAGTAAATTGTAAATTGTAAACGAACATTTATAAAGCGTCACTTAGGAAACAGTGGCGCTCCCGACTTGAACAAACAAAAAGGATTCCAGGCGTTTGGGAGACTGGGTAGGAGAGAGACTAAGTAACTGAAGCCGCAGTTCAAGAGGAAGGCAGTTCCAGCTGGAAGGGCCAACAAAGGCAAAGCTCCTGGACTGGGCAGTCGTAGTGCGGACGCGAGGGACTACCAAGAGACCACGGGTAGCTGAGCGAAGGGAGGCATGGGCAGGCAACGAGGAAACCGGAATACAAAAAGAAGTTAAGTAGGACGGAGCAGAGCCTAGAAGGCAGTTGCGCATAAGGATAAGAATTTTAAATTGGATGCGTTGATTGACAGGAAGCCAATGAAGCGAGTCACGAATAAAAGTAGATATATTGGCAGACCTTGGAAGACCACCGATAAGGCGTGCAGCAGCATTAAGTATAGACTGAAGCTCAGAGGTGTTAATTGCAGAAAGTCCTATAGAGGCAGCATTGCCAAAGTCAATTCTAGTGCAAATCAGGGCATGGACCAAGGTAGTGATCGCATGAAGAGGAAGCGAGTGACGAATAGAGCGGAGTTGTCGTAGGTGGTAAAGACAAGAGCGGGAGATATTATTTACATGGTCAGTCAGAGAAAGAGTTTGATCCAGGATGATTCCGAGGTCACGGACTGAGGAAGAGAAATGGATATGAGGGAAATTAGAGGAAAGGGAACTAAAGTGAATTTTGGCAAGCTGGACACGGCCACCTAGCCAGATATATTGAGTCTTATCAGGATTAAGACAGAGGCGGTTAGAAGACATCCAGAGATCCAGAACAGAGGTGGCCTCAAGGATCCGCTCAACCATCAGAGTGGCTGAGGCAGCCGGGCCATGAGTAAAGGATTTGAGTGTCATCAGCATATTGGTGAGACGAAACACCCAAGGGGAGAAGTATACTGTCGAGGTCAGCAGTATATAGGATATATAGAAGCGGTTCAAGTACCGAACCGTGAGGAAGACCATAGGGAATGCGAGTCCAGGCAGAGCGAGTGGGGCCAAAAATAACAGAAAGAGAGCGATCAGAGAGAAATGAGTAAGTATCCATATTAAGCAAAGTAAAGCTTCCATGTCTTTATGCTGTGTTAAAAATGTGGCGACCACTTTGTCCTCATCTCTTGCTAAGTAAGTTGATTTTACTAGACTAATGTGGATATTTTTGCAACAAAGTGTTGACATACACTAAAATATGTCAACACCCTGTTGCGTTTTGTTGCAAGTCATCTACAAAAGTTGTAGCACAGAAGTTTACACATTGCCGATCAGCCAGAACTCAACACTAGAGGTTGAACTTAAGCTAAATCGATTATACACTATTTTTGCAGAGTGGAACTTAGGGAAGGCCCTCGTTTTCTGCTCTTCAGCCATTGGGCCGGCAATGGACGAATTCCAAGGTCCTGGACACGGGACCAGCGCATCGCAGAACTTGCCGTTTACTTCCCAGCTTACTCCGGTACCAAATTATACTGCTTATTGACAGAAGTACGTGTGCGCAAACGACTTGCTCAGGGTAATTATACAGAGTTACCTTGGCAAGCTCGCGCCCGCAACCTTTCGATTGAAGAACCAGCGCGCTAACCCAAGGATGTCTGGCAAGCTATTTAGACCTCCTTGGCTAACTGAATAGACCAAAGTTTTGTCTAATCTAACCTTAATTCTAAATTTTATTGGCAGAAGAAAATGCCCATACTTCACAACGGCAGTGTACAGAAAACAATAACAAAGCGGCACAATGTCAGTTTAACTGATGCAATCTCATAAACAGTCTAATGTTTTATGCTGCTCCAGAGAAAACTAAAAGCATAAATATCTAACAATTTGAATCTAATGTAAATGCCAAAATTGTAGAAACCCGAGGGTTGAATAACTTCTTGGACAGGAAAAGAATCAGTACTTTATTTAATTGAAGTTTATTCTGCAATTCTTGCTTTTATTATCTATTTTATTTCCCAAATTAAACATGTGCAATTAACAAATTATAATGAACCCGAAAGTTTCAACATAAAAATACAAGCAACATTAAAGCCAAGTAATCTTTCGGCTTATGTATGCACTGGCCCCGTGTCCAGGATCTTTGGATTCATCCATTGCGGGCTCAAAACCGAACAGAAATTCCTTTCAAAGCGCTGAACCAACAGATGTGGAAATGTTCTCAGTCGATGTAGAGCGCCTAAACACGGGTCACATTGTGGCTAGGGGACCCTCTGCATCTGCTGTCTAGGTACAGAAGTTAAAGGTGAACCTGTCAGCACGAACGAGTCTTAAATGGCTTTAAAAGTGGCCAGCCAGTCTCAAAGCGTTGGGACAAGTTGTAGATAATGGACTACCGGTTCGAAAGCATTCGACACTAGAAACATCATTGACATCAAAGTAGAACAAAGAATAAGTGAGAGCATAGAACACATCTGAAATATCAACGAAGAACAAAGAAAAGATTGGGACAATGAACACTTAGGAGATACTCAAAGAGAACAAAGAATAGACGAGAACAAAGAAGGCACGTAACTAATCTGCTTATAAAGCTCAGAACTACGTGGAAGAGCGACCTGCCACAAGGAAGAAACAAGCAGTATGAAACCAACGATAAAAGGTAAGAAATCCACAAATAAATATTTTAAAAAGACGACGGCAAAGTAAGAATTCCAACATAAAAATAGGAGAAAGGCGAAGGAAGCACGATAACAGAGAAAACAGACGATAGGTTTGTTTCTAAAGAGTTCGTGCAGCTTGGATGTACAGTCGACCGCGTAGAAAATATCGAATAAGAAACACTGACTTGAGAAAAAGAAAAAAGAGTGGTCGATCTGTACCCAAGGTGTTTATGTTCCCTGAAAAAATAAGGGGGAAGTTAGGAAAGATAGAAAGGAAAAAATCAAAAAATTGTGACGAAACCACGTGTCATTTATCTGCCGACGACAATTTGTTTCACTTTTGATACACTCACTGTCTCGATTCCCGGTTGACAAACTCAAATTTTGGGATTTTTTCGCTCTACCTTAGAGTATTTATGAATTTCTGTTTAACCCACGACATGCAATTATTGACTGGTTGATTGACGTGAACGTTGGATTATTAAAAACTGTAAACATAGGACTCAAACAACCGCAACTACCGATATGCCGTCTATGTGGAAATTGTGAATGAGTATTATCGCATAAAGGACACATGGACTTGCGACCTAAACTCTCGATGATGATCACGTGTTTTAATTGCTTTCGGTTTCGATTCTATACATAGCGAGTAGTCTCCTGTGGTTTTCAGCATTCCAAAGAGATGTATCAGCGTGGGGATATAAAAGAAAACCGCTTTCTCAACTGCACATAGTCGCAAAGTCCTGCGTTTTGTATTAAGTCAAACTGTTGTGCAGATCTGGGTTACTTTCCGACAGATTTTCGTACGTATAATATGTGAAAATAATTTAATGCAGACTAGATATGCGTGTACTGGATATAACTGATACTTCGGATGGAGGTGGCCGCAAGGTCACCTTGCATTTAAGTTCTAGGTGACCAAAAGGTCACCTTGGACTTAAGAGCGACACGGATTAGTGCGGCACGATGGTCTGTTCGGCAACACGTTGGGTCTATAAGCTAACGATTGCTGGTTCCAGCCTGCTGAGCGGACTCCGCATAACGACCATGGACAAGTTGTTTCTGCATATTTATCTCGGGCCTCAGATTCGGGTTTACTGACCTTAGGCTCATAATGATGACGACGACGACGACGATGATGAGTTCTCTGCAAGTCCATCAGATTTATGCCACCCGGGGATGAGATGAGTGAAGTGGTTTCCCGTTGCCTTCCTCACAGACAATTGTGGGTAAGCAACTTGTCCAAGGTCACTACGCAGTGACTTGAGGCAGATTCGAACCCACGACCCTCCGGTTACGAGGCACCGACCACACCACTATACCATAGCGTCTCACTTATAATAAGAACAATAAATAATGTAACGGGGTTTCGCGTAGTTCTAAAAAGTAGACGTTCCGAATTCTGTCTTTTTTCTGACGCATCCAGGAATCGATCGAGATTGCAGTAGTGAATGCGTGTTAATTTATATGTATGTATGTATGCATGTGTGTATGTAGGTCTATGTATATATGTATTTACGTATTAGTGATGGGCAGTAGTTAACTACTAGTAGTTGAACTACTTTTTAAGTAGTTAGAAAGGTGTTTACTACTTTTTAAAGAGTAGTTGTAATTTGTAGTTTAACTAAAATATAAATTTGTCCTTAATTACTTTTTCCCGACTAGACCTACTTTTTCAGTAGCAGAATTTTTCAGTTACAACTTGTCACCCAATGTCTCCAATTTGTGTTGCTGTCACAGTTGTGCAACACTGCTTGTTAGTTGTAGTTCCGTTTATTGAATAGTCAAACTTTGCTTAAAGAGTGTTGCATGCTGCTTTATTTTACAGTGAAGCTTATTAATCTATTCGACCTGTTGCACAGCAACTCTATTTATTTTACAACATGAGCATAAGTAGCTACAAAAGTTAAGTACTTTTTCTAAAACTAGTTACCGATTATGAGCTAAACTACTACCGTTACTCATCTTTGAAAAGCAGTAAACCTTATGGCAAGTAAAGACGGCACTATATACAAGATTTCTTTTTTTATCTTCTTTTTCTTCATCTTCTTTTACTTCTTCTTCCCTTTCGAACAGCTTTTACATACTCTCGAATTCTCGTGTCACACCGTGTTTCCATCTGACTGATATTCAAGTTTGGAATACCTTTAACAGTTTCCTAAGCCCAATATGAAGATTCTGTACCAAAAACTTCAATTTCAATATATTTACGTTGGGTCGAACCTTTATTATTCAGCTGGCATTCGAGCTTGCCCATCATGCACTCTACTAAGGTGCCGTTCGATTCAATTTGCAATTTAAGAATCGAGTCCTCTAGTATCGATCACCTCTGAGCTCGAGGTCTGTCTCGTGCGCCTGTATATTTCTGCATTAGTTATGCCCGCAGTATAGAGAATATTCGCAGGGTTCTTCTCGAGCACCAATGCTGGAAGGCACAGAGCTTCTTCTCTGTGGACCTGTAAAGCGTTCAGGTCTCAGCTTCATAAAGGAGCACAAGTAGTATGTATGCTGCATTTAGGCAGCTTTTGTCCAACCGAATCTTCGTACTGCAGTTTTCTCGAGTTATAGGCTGCTCATACAGTACCGGGTAATTGCTATTCGTTCCCGGACTCTGGGCTCGCTGCTGCCTTCGACCCCTTAAAGCAATTCAACCCTAGTATTAAGGGTTTCGCTATGCGCGAAAGGCCGTGAGAAGCGGTTTTTCGCACGATAGCAATTAGGTACAGGTCTATTATTACCTATGCGCAAGACTGTAAGCTTCGTCCGAACTCCCAAATTAGATGCTGTTGATTAAATTCTGTCGCACGGTGTGCTGCTTTAGACGTAGAGTCGCGGCTACTGCATTCCACGTATGTGAATAAAAGCAATTTAGCCTGGTATGATGAGAGATAGAGAATAACCGATACGTCAGAGTCCAGATCGGGTTGGCCTTGTAGATGGAAGGGAGTCGACAAAGTTGATAATGATTCTATATATGCTCGCTGTATTCTTGTCACAACAGACAGCTCACAAATGACTGAAGTGCACGGTGGGGACGAAGATCTGTGGGCCAATAGCAAAGGTTAGAGAGACAGACAGAGAGAGACAGACAGAGAGACAGACAGAGACAGAGACATAGAGAAAGAGAGAGAAAGAGAAAGTTTCCTTAGAGAGCCTTCCAGTAAAGAACGAGTCATATAACCGCAATCAGGCAAGATTTCACACAATTCTAATGCAATAAACATGAAATTGGATCCATTTGAGGCGGTATCTGAGCCAGACAGCGGATGTTTCAGCTAGGCCTACAGTATATGATTCGCCCGATTGTGCACTGACCAATTAGTCGTTTATCAGCGATTTAATTGAAACAATACTAATGCAATACGCTCATCACGTCTTCACGGTAAAAAAACATCCAAAAGTCGGCAAATTTCTAAAGGACCTCGTTTGAACTCCTTAACTCCCTAGCTTGCCGGATTTTTCCGGCGCAGGAAATAAATCGTATTGCCCTGAGTGCAGGATATATCCGGCGACTTTGTGCTGGCTGCATTATAACCTCGGTACTTAAAATAATACTGCTTGTGGTCACCCACATTATATGTACCGAAGTCTAATGTGGTTTTTTCCCAGAACCAGGATTATGACTCGTCTTTTTCCAGATCTCTGATATTATGTTTGATAGTATGTGTGATAGTTTGTGTGATAATATGTGTGATATTTATTTATTGAAGTTTTGTATTTTGTTGACCAGAGAACTTGTGATAGTAAAGAGATATTAAAGCACGCCCAGTGAAAGCTACCTCGCGGGAACCAGCTTATTTACAGGTCAAAGCGAAATCGATAGGCAGGAAGGTTTCGGTGATAGGATTTTCTCAAGTCTGGGAATTAAGCGGCTAAAGCTATTTTTATAAACTGTATCGCATCCACGAACGCCAGTGTGGAGAATTCCTGAAATTGCGCTATGTAATCTCGTGATTACATTACACTAAGGTTCAAACCCATCGGGCTATTAGCTCCCTTTGATGAATTGGTAAAATTACACCTGGTTACCATATGATCATCCGCTACCATAGGAGTGTCATGCATTACGAAACGCGATGATAATAATAACACGACAGAAAAATTTAGCCGCGACTCGCGACTCTTCATCGAGGCCTATAACAGTGAAACCTGAACTCGCGTTAACTTCTTATAATAGGCCTACGTGTAGGGGGCGTGGCCTATCAGAGCCGCTGAACTGAATTTCTTGGTAGAGCCAACTCAACATAGCCTAAGCGGTGGCCTGCTTTCTGCAGATTGCCTGTAAAGCTTTGCCTGCATATGTATGAACTGCGAGATAAGCATAGGGTTGTATTTTTAGTACAGGGAAGGAAAACTTGGTAATTATCTCTTCCTCAATAAACTTACATCATGAACTATATGAAACTATAGGGGGAACGTTGGGTACATTACGTTTATTTACCAGCGTCGTGTCTGTCTTTTAAGTCACCGTTTAAATACTGCAGGCCTACAGACATTTTCGTCAAAGTTCTGTGGTCCATGTAAAGAGACAGTTCTAGTTAACTACACATTGCATCGAATTGATTATTTTTGACTTCGCCATATCGTCGGCTCTTGAAAGAATTGGTAAATAAACTAACAAAAGCCTGTGCCATTCACAAGCAGTTAAAGAGGCAGGCGGAGAAACAAGTAAGTACAGACGTAAGTTATGTATATATGTATCTGTTGGAGAAAATGATTCCACGAGATGGTCGATCAACGATTGCAACAAACTAGATAGTCGAACCCAGGTAGTCTAAAATTTTATTGACGTCACACGTCAATCGTATATTAGGCCATATGGCGACGACTATCTATTTTAGACTTGGAAACGACGATTAGAAACATTCGGAGTTGTCTATTTTTACAGGCGAATGGCCGTAGTTTTTAAGTCATGTGATACGTGAAGACTATTCCTGTGTATTGGCAATGCATCGTTTAGTCAGGGCTCACAAAATTATACATCCTGCAGCGGCTTCTTAGCCAGCACCTACACACACCTACACACCTTCACACATACAGTCTGTCGTATTACCTGCGTTAGTCTAACTCTTTCTCTTTATCTCTCTTGCTTCTGTTATACCTTTTGCTGTCTATCTCACTTTTTGATTCTGTCTGACTGTTTGTGTGTGTGTGTGTGTCTGTCTGACCTCAGCCATATTATTCCATGCGTGTGGTTCATTAATACTATTGCATATGTATGTTTGTATGTATATATGTGTGTGTATTCGTGTATGTATGTACGTATGGACGTATTAGTTCATGTAGCAGTTATGAAAAAATCTCAGCAGCTAGCATGTCTATTAGGATGTACAAGAATTCAATGTTTATAACCTTATCTGAAAGTTGATATTATGAAGAGACGCCCCCCTCGGGGATAATTCAGACTGGATATAAGGGATACAATCTGCCACAAGCTATTTTGAATTGCACAGCAACTGGAAAATGTATAAACTTAGCTACGGGAACTGATTTTTAAGCTAATGATGGAGATACTTCCTCTGTTTCTATCTCACAGCTTTGGTTATTTTAGGCAAATCTGCGAACTTAAGAAGAGGGATCTCACCGTTTTACTCACTCGCAGTT
Source organism: Norana najaformis (assembly GCA_964023275.1). NCBI lineage: Eukaryota > Metazoa > Annelida > Clitellata > Crassiclitellata > Hormogastridae > Norana > Norana najaformis. The sequence goes on from OZ029913.1 coordinate 58,991,178, forward strand.
TAAACAACGACATTCACGACTCTACGAATAGCTGCAAAGAATTCAACTAATACATAAAAATGTCGACTACACAACTAATAGAAACCTGGCATAATGACTAAATCTGACCCAAGCCATTATACACCACGATTATCGGCAAATCGTTCCTGTGATAGAAGAAAAACTGAAAAAACCTACAACAGCATAACTCAGCTGCTGAACACAGATGAGTTCTTCTTTATGAGAATAAGAATACGACTTTGCAAACGCCCGGATTCACTGTTATTTACCAAAAGAAATTGTCATTTAGCCTTATACCACCTACAGCTTTCTAACATTGACTGTTACAGCTAACACAGGCTAAAAACCTAATTATTTTACTAGGCGAGTGTCAATAATAGTCAATTAATTAAGTGTAATCTGAACATATCAGAATAGTATAATCGATTTTTGTCCTGTTATTCAATTTGTGTTATTGTTATTGCGTCTGTAGTTGCGAAATCTCAGTATCTTAGCTATAAAAACCCCTCAATCTTAAATAGAAATTTTACAATGGAGAACGAGATAGTTCGAGTGGCATCTTTCTCCAGATGGCCTGACCATCAAGTCAGGCCATTAAGGCTTGCTAGAAATGGATTTTATTATTCTGGAGATGGCGATAGGGTGACCTGTTTCAAATGTAGCATCCAGCTAGATAGCTGGACTTCGAGTGACGATGTTGTTGAACGGCACAGACAACAGTCTCCCAATTGTCAACTTCTAAGTGAAACAAACAAAGAAAACATCCCGCTAGCACCGTTCTCAAATGGCGATCTGTTGATCACCGAATCGGACCTTGCTGCAACCAAACATCTACCAGGTTCAGAAGAAATTCAGGAAATCTACAAAGGAGCAGTGGCTCGGGCCACAAGGAGAGGAATCTTGTCGACAAATCCGGTCAACAAAATCGATCGCTCATCACCCGATTACGACCAGTTACGCCACGAAAAACTACGCCTTTCTACCTTCTACGACTGGCCTTCAGGAGCTCAAGCTGATCCACAGGCATTGGCTAGAGAGGGCTTGTTCTACACTGGAATGGAAGACCGAGTTCAGTGCGCTTTCTGTCGCGGATTCATAAGAAACTGGGAACCCACAGACATACCATCCGTTGATCACAAAAAGCACTTTCCTGACTGTCCGTTTGTACGTGGTCTGGACGTCGGAAATATTTCGATGACAGGAGAAGTACCGTCCAGCGATAATTCCAGAAAGATGAATCAGGCAGACAAACATCAACATGCACAGAATGTTCATTCTCTAAGAATAGAATGTACTCGGTCAACCATAAGAGAACAGGTAATTCAGAGGAACCTATCATCAACTTATAGTTCATCCTGTCTAATAGTTTTTGTAGCCCCACTTCATTAATGCACAGTGAAACACCGCCATATAATTAGATGTCTGAAAACTTGCCATATACCCCAAAAGACATGTGACCAAGATATGCAAATTTCGCAGATGCTACGAATATTTTATGAAGTATCATAAGAAACTGCTGCAATATTATGCACTACTGAATGCTAAATGAGATATCTAGAGCCCTTTAAATTTGTACACAATATACATACAATCTCTGATTAAGGCAAAGGATTTAGTTTCAGCCTTATGTCTACTTTGTTCAAAATGATGTTGGCCCAAAATGCTGAGGTAAAGTTTGTAATCGCTTTATTTATCCGCCGATGAATTAATTTAGCATTAAACGTTTTCAGATTCGCTATGTGGCTCCATCTGGCTTCAATGATCCTCCAAAGTATCCAGAGTTCTCTGATGTGAAGCGTAGGATTGAATCTTTCAAGAAGGGAAAAGTTGCTCCTGGACACACCGCCGAAGCCTTGGCAGAAGCTGGGTGGTTCTTCATTGGTAAGTGTATATAAGGACATTTGTGGAGGTGGGAATTTAAATAGCCCTCGTTTACCTGATCTAATCTAATCTAATTACTTCTACAGAACAGTTATCATAATGCATAAGGACAAGTGGAGAAATTATAATCCAGTAGAAATGAAAGAACTCACTTTTACTGAATTGTTTGGTATAAATCTTTGTAACTTAACATAATCAATTAATATTAATATTAACCTGGCGATGCACTAGATCAGACGTCAGTTAAATTTATATGTAAGTGGAATTTCTAAAATCCAAGACTCATATATATCCTACTGGTATTTTGATGGCTCGGGAGCTAAATTCCAAGCCTCTTTTCCCTCTCTTAACAATAAATGTCGATTAGCTACCTCATATGAGTGATGTTTTCATCTTATAGGACCAGATGACAAAGTCCAGTGCTTTCACTGTGGTGGCAACCTTAAAGACTGGGAGCCAGAAGATGATCCGTGGGATGAACACAGGAGATGGTATGCCAACTGTTCGTACTTCAGAACCCATCGACCGGCGGCGATTAGACAACTGCTGCAGGAACCTACACGTCCGACTAACGTAAGCATGAATTATTTTCAACAACAAATTAATGCACAGTAACAGTTTGTAATTTATTCATTATAAAATTACTGTAATTCTTTATTTATCAAGCTCCGCTACCTAATAACAAAGCATCAATTGTTGACACTAAGAAATATTTCTTCGTTATTTGTCATTACGCTGTTAATTACTATTTCTGTGTTTATTAAGCGTCATTATCTCATAGCAAAACATCAGTTGATAACGCTGAGCAATTATGCGTGAAGGACTTGCTGAAAGTACCTGCACAGAATCCGTTATAGGAAAGGATCAAACCCGCACATTCCCCGTTATAAGACGAACACTCTAACCAATTGGCTACTGTGTAAAAAGTAGCATAAATGCATAGGAGTAGCCTAAATGCCTAAGCCTATGTAAAATAATGTAATATAGGTGCAACGCAATCTAATGTGATGCGTTGGAACATATGGCAAAACTAGTTATAGTGAGGTCATTAAGTTGTTTTTACATCTCATGTATTTACACAAGAGAAATTCTGAATGAAGTTATTGTTATTTATTTTACCAAATTGTTTAGAATCAGTTATTATTTTTCGCTTGTACAGGTAACAGCAACGGCTGCTCAGTTCAGGGTTGAGCCTCGAGAAGTCAAAGCCCGCATGGATACGGCAAAAGTTCGCGCAATTCTGGACATGGGGTATTCGAGGGAACGGGTCCGCAAAGCAATTGAAGATCGACTTTCGACAACAGGTTTCAATTAAAATTATTTGAACACTTGATTTTAGTGTTTTCTTTCTCAACAAGGATTAAGTAGGCAAAATATTTTAAGCTAAATTAAGGATTATACAAGCAGATTATGATCAGTGGCCGAATGTTGTAGAGCTATTCCGGATAGGCATCTGTCGGATTTCCAGAGGCTCCAAGAATTGTTGAAATTTCGATCTTTAATTTAATTAAATACAGATATCTAAGAAGATATTAGAGTAGTAAAATCACAAATGTCATTATTTTAAATCACCTGATTCTTTCTGAAACAGGCGATGATTTTCCAAATGCTGAGAGTCTCTTGGAATCGATTTTCATCATGGAAGTAAAGAATCCTGTAGCTTCTGCATCCGGCTTTACCTCGACAACAAGCTCTGTCGCAAGCCACGATACCGGTAAGTCTTCCTGGATTTGTGCTATGCATGATACCCGCAAGACAATCTTTACTTACTTGCTTTCAGGCTGAGATCTCTATTTGCCTGAAAGAGTTTTCATATATTTTCAGTTCGAACGCAGTTAAGACAATAATGTTAGTTTATTGTTTTCATTATTTTATAATTTTTATGTTTTTTTAGTATTTTATTATTTTAAAATATTTTGATTATTTCATTATTATGCTATTACTAACATCATCATCATTATTTTTAATATTTTGCATGTGTCAAAGGGGCTACTTCTAAATGGTATTATTCTTTCCGTCAATTGTCTTATTTTGTTTGCGTTTTAGTTATATTCTGTGAGCAAGAGTTAATTTATTTCATGTTAATTTTTACGATTTTAACCGTGTCTTGCGCACGTCTTTTGTTGCACAGGCCGACTTTTGTTGATGCCATCCTCTTCTTCAGCAGCAGCTGGTTCCTCTTCGTCGTCTACATCCTCATCCAAGTCAACCCCTATATGTAACAATTCCGTGCATTTTGCAGATTCACATTCCCTCCCTGCTTCAAACCAATCCTATTCCGAAACTTCCACATCAGTCTTTCAATCACTAGTTTCCAGACCGTTTGAACAAATTCCAGCCTCTTCAACAGTTTCCGCAGGCAATCCGCAAGAAAGTGTAGCAGATGTAATATCGAAATCCAAAGGTATATTTGTTATTGCTTGCATAGTTTTAAAGCAAAGTAATAGTATGTATTTATTTAAGTGTTATGTATATATGTATGTATGTATCTATCTATCTTAACGAGCACTGCTTATGTTGGTATAATTGGTGTTAAAGTTCATTAAGAACAAAACGTTCATCTGTCAGCGAATAATGCTTTGATCACTAGAAAGCGCGAACACGAGACATTTTTTAACTCGCATCAGAGAATTGGATAATGATTTGTCGACGAAGTATTCGAAGTGATATTTTTGACCAGACGTTGACGCATTACTATTAATCCAAGATAGACCAAAATAAAACATTTAATCATTTTAAAGGCTTTGTTCATCCAGCTACAAAATTTAAGTTTCTAATTCAATTTCAAATATGATTTAACGAGGTCTTTGCAATAGCGATCGTGTCATTTGATGACAGTCCTCGTTCAAGATTGTCTGAGACTGCTTCTTCTTATAAAACTGTACCTAATCCTAACAATGAAATCGGGATTCTTCTAGCTTCCATCATTCAATTCTTTATGCTTTTGCATTATTTTAAGAGTCTTAAATAAGATTGACTTTTCCTGTAATAGGTAAACGAAAACGAAACAAGAAGAAGAAGACATCCACAGCATCCAGTGCAGCAGCTATAGGAGAGGAAGATGAGGCGGCAGAAGCCGCGTCAAGAGCACAGACTGTTCCAGAAAACCTGCCACAGTTGGACGAGCTGAACCTCACTGAGATTCCAGATGAAGGTACGCTCTTATAAGTCAGGTCTTCTACTGTCAGGCACTTCTGACTATTAAACACTGTTTGTCAATGAAGCATATCAGTTGTGGCATAAAGGGACAGCGGATCTTTATGAGGATAAACTAGTGTCCTACTTTGGCATCATAATTGTTTAATGCCAATTGAATCTCTATTTCTTCCTTAATATTTACCATTGTCAGGCTATATATAGTTTGCAAATTTGTTTAAACTTGAACTGTTATATAACTTATAGTCTATAGTCTATAGCTGATGTGGGCTACCAATTTGTATATGTTGAGATCTTGTTGATACATTACTCTTGCATTAATTTCTCTTATATCATTTCGCAAACGAAGACTCATTTTTTACCAATTACGAGCTCTTTTACGGTTAATTCGTAAATTATAGTAATATAAACGTGTGATTAATAATAGCATATATGTAATTTTTCTGTGTAACTGTCGTACTAGTTGATAATGCAGCACTGGATTTCTTTTGTTCACAGAAACTCTTCAGTACGTTGAGGAAAACCGTCGTCTGCGTGAGGCGAGGACTTGTAAGGTGTGCATGGATGCGGAAGTTAATACTGTGTTTCTGCCATGTGGTCATCTCGTGTGTTGCAACAACTGTTCTCCTGCGCTGCGTAACTGCCCCATCTGCAGGACTTTCATCAGGGGAACGGTCAAGACTTTCCTTTCTTGAAGAAGATTGAAATGGGAACGATGGAAAGCATTTTTTATAAAAATAGCCAAGAAATCAGGCAAATGAATGGATGAAATGACGCTTCTGGCGTTTTCAAGAACCTGACCACTGAGATCTTAAATTCAATTTGGAGCAAAGGTCGCTTAAAGTCGGAATAGCCATCAAACATTTCCAGACTCAATTGTCTGCATCACCAGCTTTCGCACATTAAAAGAATACGAGCTCGAATGCGACAGCAGTTTTGCTGTGGAGGAACCGTATAGACAATGGAAACCACGAGGCCATTTTGACCTGAAATGAACGATAGAAGTAGAACGACCTTTGCACAGATCCTCAGTTTTTGAAAAGCTATGAACTGCAGAGTAACAAGAACTTATTCGTTCACATGTGGAGCACTACACTCAAGCATGACGACCACATCTTTATCCAATTAACTGAGAGCGAATAAGAGCAGATAATACAGATGAATATGAATCATTGAAGAGAGACTAAACGAAGAGAGAGATCAAGATAGGAAATTACAACATAAAAGCTTTCTCTAAACTTCTTTGCTGAGAATTGCTGTAATTGACACTTAAAAATTTAAAAGCGATTAATTGTACTGATAGTAGCGCCATCTATTCTAGTGCCATCAATACAGATCTGCCTTTGTGGAGGTAGATTTGCCACATTGAACATGTGTTACTAGCAGCTGATGAAGTGCTGTAATTTGCAATTTAGTCAAATTTCTCAATTCATTATATGCGGGATGTAGTTTTTAGATCAGTTAGAAAAACACTACTTGAAAAGTTTAAAAGATGAAAGGATGATCCATTGTGTCGTATTGGTCAATTTATATCGCGCCTTTTAAGAACCAACTATTACAATAATGTATGAATCTTTCCAGTCATCTCTACAATGTCGCTGTCGGTTTTATTTCATCCTTATTTCATCATGGGGATCGGTGCCCATTGGTTGGAGGGCTCGGCTTGTAATGCGGATAGTACAGGTTCGAGCTTTCCCGGACACGGTCAATATGCAGGGACCTTGAGCAAGTCCTTCACTCACAATTGCTCAGCGCCATCGATTGATGCTTAGTCATTTGATAATGACGCTTAATAAACATAGAAATAATAACATAATAATAATAAGCATAGTAATAGCTATTCATTGTATCTTATCCTTCCCGCCATGTCTAAAATGACTATATTATTATTATTATTTCTGCATTTATTAAGCGCCACTATGCAATGACTTAGAATAGATTATACAATGCATGCATCTATATGAGTTATTTATTATCGTGTTTCAGTGAATAAAACTATATAGGCATTTAATATGTGTTATCAGAAAAATACACGCAGACATTCATTCATAACAAAACTAGTAAATTAATATTCAGGCTATCAGTCAATGTGACTTGTTAAGGTCACAATCCAAGATTGCAACTGACTGCCTTACAATTCATGACCTAAGGAATTTCGACTGAACTTCACCAACGGGTAATGAATAATACTGTAACTATAGTTTCACTTCGAAACGGCTAAGAATTGATTATGGTTACGGCACCAAAGAAGTTGCCATGCTTAGATGCAGGAATCATCAGCTAATTGTCCAACTTCGCACTGATATTTAAAGTCTCGGCCTAGGTCTGGCCAGGTAAGATGGACCAGCTCTAAACTACTGTAAGGGAGCATTACCAAACTTCAGTTGTACAGCATTGTGTTCTATAGCTGCTAGGCTTAACTACTTGTTACAGAATCTCTATTACCCTATAAGGAAGCAAACATCGTGGTCAGTCCAGCAGCATTATACAGAGTCCATGCGTTCGTTATATTAATCGAGTTTAAAGTAGTAACGCTCCCATGTTCCCACTGGAACGTAGGGGTGATTTTCATTTCTTGCTCTTCTGCCTTTAAGCCGGTAACGAAAGAACCTAAAGGTCCTGGACAAGGGGGCCAGTGCATCGCAGGACTTGCCATAATTATTCTTTCCAGCTTACGCCGGCACCAAATTCTACTGTTGCCATGGTGACGCGACAAGTGTGAGCGAACAACTTGTCCGTGGTTGCCATCCGGCGTCCGCCCAGTATGCTCGAACCCTCAATCGTTAGAATACTGACCAGACGCGCTACGATTAATAACGATGAGACGTTTTATATAGCGCCTTAGCTCGGCCGTGGGTGAAAAAAGGAGCCTTAGAAGTTATTATTTAAGTATTTAATAACAATGCATCGATTTATACAGCTCCTTTCCAAGGGGTAGGGTCAAGTGACGAAACATCTTAAAACCTCATATCATTTCGTTCCACGATCATACATTTAAATCAAACTACATAAATGCTTCATCATTTAATTAAAATTATGCCAGCAGTTTTATAGGTGTAAAATTGCCTCTCAATTCTTCAAGCACAAAGTGTAACAAAAGAAAAACAACGCATCTGTATACAAACCTACACAAAAGCTCTAAGAAGCGTGGTTTGACTTTTAAAGCTGAAACAAACATGACTACCTCAAACAAACGAGAAGACACTTCTTAATCTCTCTACTTTTGTTGTACTAATTCACCGAACGAGAAAGGATAGAGACTCAGCATTAGATAATATGGTATTCATCGGACGGTTACACATGCAGGCACTAACTGGGCTTGTGTTGCTTAAGGCATAAATAACTAAACTCCGTATGCCAACTTAGTATCTACAGCACCAAGCCACCATCCATGCATGAGCTTATAAACACTTTCCTTAATCAGACAGAACAGTCCCTTCAAGAAGTCAAAGGTATAGTAACAGATTTGTTTACGCGCCTCTGTAGAAACTTCTTAGATGCGAGGTCCTGAGCTCGAAGAATCATTCGACTGAGAAGCAAGCATGACCCCAGCAATCCAACGACAGAACACTTGCTTTAATGTCCCAACTTGCGATGGTATTAAAGCAGTTGATAGAAAGTTGTTCACTGCTAAACAAAATAAGGCATTTAACAATCCAACGACGAGACACTTTTTCAACCTCCCAACTTTCGTTGGTATTAAAGCAATTGTACTAAGGCAAAAAATCACAACAAAAAATTTCAGCAATAACTTTAACAAAGGGCGCGAGACCAGGATATCGGAATGCATACCAGATGCACATCCAGCTCTGCACAGCGTTGTCTAAACTATCTCAGCTTGACAAAGTTAAATCAAAGAAGAAAAGAAGACTTGGGGAAAACATAGATAAGCCCATTTTGTCAATCTTTGAAAGTTGGACAAAACTGCCGAGTTAGATAAATTGGGTCTTAGGCGAAGGCGGTTAGATTTCAGCCAAGCCTCAAGAGTCGCCGATGCCTCAAGTGCCCTCCGAACCAATGACACCGTCTCAATGGCCGGGCCAAGAGTGTAAGCCTGGGCGTCAGCATATTGGTGGGACACCAACCCAGTTAGGACAGGATGAGACTCAGGTCAGATGTATAGAGAACGAAAAGGAGTGGAGACAAGACTGAGCCCTGTGGAAGACCCATTATTACCGGGGACCACCTGGAGCGTGACGGATTGAGACGGAAAGATAGAAATGAGGAGAATCATTAGAGTACAGGGCCAGAGATGCCGAATGACTCCACGAAGGCGCTTCAGGAGGACACTGTGATCGCAGTGTCGAAGGCAGCACTAATATCAAAGAGGGCGAGAAGGGTCACATGCTCCCGATCGAAAGCCCCAAAAGTATCCGAAAGGTTGAGGGTAATGCTTTCTCTAGCGCTGTTGTAACAACGCACGAGGCAACTATCGATGGTCGCTTATCTTGCCTATTTTTGACATGTTATGTTTCTTGATTGTCATTACTCTCTTTTAAATCTTCTTAACGCTGGAAATTTTTTGACAGTTCCTCTGATGATGGTCCGGCAAATGGGGCAGTTGCGCAGCTGAGGAGAGCACTTGTTGCAACAGACGAGATGACCACACGGCAGAAATACGGTATTCACTTCCGCATCCATACACAACTGACAAGTCCTCGCCTCACGCGAATGACGGTTTTCCTCAATACATTGAAATATTCCTGTAGATAAAAGAAACATAACATTATCAAGCAAAATAATTCTTCAGTTATTAATAATTCAACATTTATATCGCTATAATTCATCAATTCAACATAAAAGCGTCATGCAGTCAACCGTCGCGAAGCGACGATGGCGTTATGACAAGACATGATATGACTTAAAAACGTTCGCAATTGGTAAAATATGCTTCTAATATAGTATGCGAAGTGAAGTAAGAGAAATACATGCAACAGCAGTTTATCAGTAACATCTCCACAAATACGAAACTGGCCGTCACTTATATCAGTTTTTAACAATTTGAGAATTATAGATAGCCAAACGTTCACAAATATTAACAGAAAACAGCGACTCATCTGTTGAACAATTAAAGAAACGGACGAGTACACTGCTAGAAGCAATGTTCATCAACAGCAGACACTAATGTGGCGATCACGCTCGACACAAATGCCTTGGCTGAATAATAAAGCACAACCACTGCAACTTGCATGGGATAGTAGTTTATCCCCATAAACATCCGGTATCCCTTTAACCAACCAGTTGACATGATGAATTGCCAAACAGTTCTACTAGTGTTCTAACCCCAAGGGTGCGTGGCAGTAGAAGACATGAAAAAAGCGTACTTTCACTTGGAATCTCGCTGATGTTCAGCTGTCCCAACTGCCCCAGGGTTTCTGGATCATTCGGTGCTCTTGTTATTGCTTCGACCGCCTGATCTTTCTCTCCTATCGCTGCTGCATTGGATGCTGCTGATGTTTTCTTCTTCTTCTTTTTGTTTCGCTTTCGTTTACCTATAACAGAAAAATGAAACCTCTTTAAGACTTTTAAAATTATGCTAAAGTTATTATGTAGCGTTTTGTGAGGTAGGGCAGATGTGCACAATTAAGTGTTTAGATACATACATACATACATACATACATAAATGCATACAAAAGTCGGTAGGTAGTTACGTAACGTATATATGTACATACATATATACATATATAGGCATACTGTAAATTTGCACCGTTTTAAAACTATGCAAGCCGCAACATATATACTTTTGGATTTCGACTGTGCATCGGCTGCAGTTTCTACGAATTGACAGCGGAAACTGTTGCAGAGGCTGGAAGTTGCTCAGGCAGTCTCGAAACAAGTGACTGGAAAGCTGATGTGGGTGTGTCAGAGGAGGATAGGTTTGGGGCGGGGAGGGAGTGTCAATCTGCAAAATGCAGGGAATGTTGCATAGAGGGGTTGACCTGGATGAGGATGTAGACGACGAAGAGGAACCAGCTGTTGTTGAAGAAGAGGATGCCATCAACGAAAGTCGGTCTGTGCAACGAAAGACGTGCACAAGACACGGTTTAAAGCGCAAAATTAATATGAAACAAATTAATGTTGACTCACAGAATGTAAACAAAATACAAACAAAATGAGACAACTGATTGAAATGTTAGTACCATTTATAAGTATACCTTTTGAGACATGAAAAATGTAAAGAATACTAACTACAACGCTAATAGTAAAATGAAAATAAAATAATAAGATTAAGTAAACTATAAAAACAGTAAAGTAATAAAAATAATAAAATACAGCAATGAAATAGTAAAACAATGACAACAAAACTATAAAATAAAAAGCAATAGAAAAAAGACATATAAAGTAAGAAAAACAATAGAATAAAAACAATACAACACTAAAATTATAAAACAAAGAAATAATAGAAACAATAAAATAATGAAGGCAATGAAACAATAAAAAAATTAAAACAATAAAATAATAAAACCGTTAAAACAGTAAAATATGCTTGCTTAAATGCAATTGAAATGAAAATAATATCATATCATAATGCTTAGGCCTGCAAATAAGGAACTCATAATGAAACCAAGTTAAAGACTGTCTTGCAAGTCCAAAGTGTGATGAATATATGTACGTAATATAGAAATGAAAATAATATCATATCATAATGCTTAGGCCTGCAAATAAAGAACTCATAATGAAACCAAATTAGGTAAAGACTGCCTTGCAAGTCCAAAGTGTGATGAATATATGTACGTAATATTACATATATTAAAAAATCCGGAAAGCTTACCGGTATCGTGGCTTGCGATTAAGCTTGTGGTCGAGGATGCAGAAGCTACAGGATTTGTTGCCTCCATGAGGAAAATCGCTTCCAAGAGACTCTTAGCATTTGGAAAATCATCGCCTGTTTAAAATAAAATCAGGTAATTTAAAACTCGCATTATCGGCATTAACCCGTTAATCTGTGTTTAAACAAAGTGAAATCTTCGTTTAACTTAAAAAAAATTAAAAGTCAACATGTCTTCGATCCTCTCGAAATCCGAAAGATGATCTTCAGAAACAGCTCTAAAACATTTATCCATTTCTATCATACTGCCATATTCCTTTACTTAGTTCAAAATGTTTCTGTGTAATTGGCCTTTTTGGGAAAGAAAATACTAGAACGAAGTTTCTGAATAACTTTTATTACCTATTGTCGAAAGTCGGTCGTCAATTGTCTTACTGACTAGTGCCCTCGAGTACCCCATGTTCAGAATTGCGCGAACTATTTCCGTATCCATTCTGGCGTTGACTTCTAGAGATTCAAAACTGAGCTGAACAGGCGTTGCTATCATCTGCACAAGCGATAAATAAACCTCGTTCTAGCTAATTTGGTAAAATGTTAGGCTCATTTTTAAATTCTCCTGTCTAAATATATGAAATTTTAAACAATTTTATAACGTCACTATAACGAATATTAGTGCACTTTGTCAAATGTTTCCATTACATCACATTAGTCTACGTTGCTCCTATATAACATTAGTCTACATTACATTAGGAATTTAGGGAACTACTAAGATAAAAATTGCATCGATTCTAGTGTTTACAATGTGCTTAACACGATAGCTGATGGCTTAGAGCGCTCGGCTTGTAACGCGGAAAGCTCAAATCTCCTCAGAGAGGGTTACTGTGTAGGCACTATGAGTACGTCCTTCGCTAAGCGCCATCGATTGATACTTTGTAATTAGATATTGGAGCTTGATAATTACGGAATAAGGACTATACTGACAAATTACAAATTATTTATGTGCATTAATTTATTCCTGGAATTAATTTATTTTGTTCTTGAAATTAATTTATGCTTACGGTGGTCGGACATGTCTGTTCCTGTAAGTGTTGCCTTGTCGTCAACGGTCGGTGAGTTTTTAAGTACGAACAGCTGGCGTACCATTTCTTGTGTTCTTCCCACGGATCATCTTCTGGATCCCAGGCCATCAGCATGCCACCACAGTGAAAGCACTTCACCTTGTCACCTGGTCCTATAAGATTGGAACATCACTCACATCAGTACCTATTCACAAATGGTTGTCGAAGACAACTGAGAAAAAAGACAGGAAAGTTCATGCGCCTGGCTCTCAAGATTACTGTCATTCGGATCTAAATTTAAGACTAATCTATTTCAATTAGCTCACCCTTCGCAGTCTCACATTCTGAGTCCTCTAAACAATTAAATTTCTATCGGATTATTACTTTTCCACTTGAAGCGACCATCAATTGATGATATATTCTTAATGTTTGCGGCGAATGTCCTTATATGAGCTTACCAATAAAGAACCATCCAGCTTCTGCCAAGGTTTCGGCGGTGTGTCCAGGAGCAACTTTTCCCTTCTTGAAAGATTCAATCCTACGCTTCACATCAGAGAACCCTGGATACTTTGGAGGATCATTGTAGCCAGATGGAGCCACATAGCGAATCTGAAATAGTTTTAGGCGAAATTGATTCATCCACCGGTTCAATTAAAGGATTTTAACATTACCCTAGCATTTTGCACCAGTATCATTTGGAACGGAATGTTGCCCTATATTATTAAAGTGGTACTGCACAAGATTGGGCATTACACTGTAGACAAATTAATGTTGTAGTCAAGTTCCTCTGACTCACCTGTTCTCTTATGGTACAATCCGTTCTTAGAGGTTTAGAATTCTGCACATGTTGACGGCAAAATACGCGGCCGCTCTTTGTAGAAAAATCGCGTTTCGAAGTTTTTCTTTTCATCGAAATATTTCTGACGTCCAGATTTCGTAGAAACGGACAATCAGGAAAGTGCCTCTTATGCTCAGCGGATGGTATGTCCATGGGTTCCCAGTTCTTCAAGAAGCCATGGCAGAATGCGCACTGAACTCGGTCTTCCATTCCGGTGTAGAAAAAGCCCTCTCGAGCCAACTCTTGTGGATCAGCGTGAGCTCCTGAAGGCCAGTCGTAGAAGGTAGCAAGGCGTAGTTTTTCGTTGAGTAGCTGGTCATAATCGGGTGTTGAGCGATTGATTTTGTGGACTGGATTTGTCGAAAAGATGCCTCTCTTTGTGGCCCGAGTCACTGCTCCTTTGTCTATTTCCTGGATTTTCTCAGAACCTGGTACATGCTTGGTTGCAGAAATATGCGATTCGGTGACCTCCAGTTTGGCATATGAGACCGGGGCAAGTGAACTGCTTTCTTGCTTAGATTCACTTAGAAGTTGACAATTGGGAGACTGCTTCCTGTGCCGTTCAACTACGTCGTCATCCGGTGTCCAATTGTCAAGCTGGACGCTGCATTTAAAGCAGGTCACCCTATCCCCCGCTCCAGAATAATAAAATCCATGTTTGGCTAACAAAAGTGGTCGGGCATGAGCACTTTCAGGCCAGGTGGAAAATGATGCAAGTCGGATTAACTCCTTATCCATTTAGGAGGGTAATAAAGGCTCTATGCCTATGAAGGGTAATAAAGTTAATACGACTCTCAGTTGGCTACAGGGGTTTAGAAGCTGATTTTACAAATTCTTAAATTCCAACACTTAGCACTATTACAGTCAAAAATACACTAACTAAATATTTACACAATAATTAAAATTGGAATATACTGACAATCGCCAACTCCGCTAGAAAGTTACCGAAGGGATTTCACAGTAGTTCAGCTGATGCGCATGTGATATCTAGGATATAATCTACAGGCGACGAATCTTGTTCAAAGTTCTAACATTAGCGCATTTGTATAAAAGGTATTTTATGCTTAAGTTTTTGAATTATTTGAACTAAGAAATTGCCTCTTATTCAACTAAGTTTCATGTATAAAAAATGAAAAAAAAATGTTTTATTGACTGCCGGTTATGCGAGGCAGTTAACAATAATGAAGGTTCGTATTCTGGATCAGGACGCTTGCAAAGTCATCTTATTTATTATCCACATCAAAGATTTCATTCCGGTGTGGTATGAGCTACCCGTTAGGGTTCTTGTAGTCCTACGACGAGGCATGTTCTTTCTATTATAGGTTACTCTGAATAATTTTGATTTTCGTGGTCATGACCAGGCATAATCCACGTGGTGCAGCTCTTGGTAGCGATAATGCGACGTAGTGATCATGGTGGACTATTGAAAAATCAGGCTAAAAGAAACAAAGAAACAGAGCAAGATTATTTGATGCAGACCAAGAAAGGAAAAGCATCGATACCTAGAGTTCCACATAGTTATTAAAACAAGAGGACTAAATTACAGTGTAAAGAACTTGTTATCATCATCAATTTTGGTGACAATAGTCCTTGGTTCAGCTCTACAAATGGGCCAGGACTAAAAAGGAGAAATGTTCCATCATGCAAGACCCGACCATGGTATAAATTTAGCCTCCATTTTCTCAATTCCTGGATGTCTGGTCTGACATAATCTCCTGGAACATTTTCCACTTAAGTTATATACAAAGGTTTTCGACTTGGAAAGGGCATTCTAATGCGCTTCATAAACGTACAGTTGCATGCCTGCGTTCCGTTTATTTGTGCGTGCGTCTGTTCAGTTGCAAAGTAGCGCAACGTTCCACCAATACCACTGATACAAGCCAGGGCGGTATATGGATTTCCAAAGCCTGAGACCGTTATTTGATCTTGAATCGAATCCATTCCTAACAAGAAACTAGCGCAGAATCGCCTCTCGCATATAGTCCGAATCATAACATAGAATATGCAGGTTGGAAACTAATTCAGATATTACAAATACTCTTGGATAAATTGCTTAGCCCTACACAGATTATTATACGTGAATAGATAATTTAAAGACGAGTAATGCAAATATATTGGTGAAAGATTAATGAGAGCCAGAAAAATAGTGTGTGGGTACGTTAGAAAGAGACATGCATACAGACAGACCGACAAGCCTGAAATAGATAATGAAAGCAGACTATAGTTAGTAGGCCCTAAAGTTTGTTGCCAAGCCGTGGGTATAAAAGGTTAGTAACGTATTCAGTTCATACAATATTCTAAAACAGCAAAATGACAAAAGGTAAGTTCTTTCGGTTATATTACTTGGTTAATTTCTTTGAAAATTTAATTACTTCCCTTTTTGATAAAAAAATTGACCTACAAATCACAGGATGCAGTCACGGACGCAGCAGTAGGGTCCATACCAGCTTTAATCCACTGTAAATCCGAAACCCCGAACTGATAAACATCAAATTTAGTTAAGCACCTTGAAAATATTTCTACTTGGATAAAACCGAGCCATCAGGACACCGTCTGGCCCATTTGTCGCCTCATATGCTATTAAAATTAGGACTGCCAACCGTCCCGGATGCGTATTCTTAGACCATACAGTGCTAGAACTATTATGCTATGTCGACCAATAGGAATGCAATTGATGTCGACCAATAGAATTCGAGTTATTAATAGTATGACCTACTTTAGGTTTATTGCTGTCCCTCAAACTGCTTCGTTTTAAATTTAACAATAAATAAATAATAATAATAATAATTAGTAGTAGTGGTGGTAGTAGTGGTAGTAGTAGTAACTTCCAATGCGCCGATGTTTAACGCACAAGGCATAATAGTAATTAGTAACTCCCTCAGACTGCCTCGTTTTAATGATAAATAATAATAATTAGTAACTTCCAATGCGCCGATGTTTAACGCACAAGGCATAATAGTAATTAGTAACTCCCTCAGACTGCCTAGCTTAGGCGAAAATGGCGACCAAGGGCGCTGGTTTCGAATGGTTGCCTGAAAAATTTCGTCCTTGGCATAAAATTAATTTAAAGAAGCTGAAGCATGATATCTTAGCATCTCCGTTGTGGTTAGCTCCTGCACAAACAGCGAATGAGCTAGCTATGCAGTTCCAGTCCACTTAACATTTTTCTGCTAATAAGATTTCATTTAGTTCTCAGCTTAAAAGTTACCTGTCCGCCCAGATTTCTGTTTTGTGGACTGACCTTCTGGATATTGACCTGAGTGTGGCTTGGTTTTGGCACACCATGGGTTGATGCCTTGTGCGTTAGACATCGGCGCATTGGAAGTTACTAATTATTATTATTTATCATTAAAACGAGGCAGTTTGAGGGAGTTACTAATTACTATTATGTCTTGTGCGTTAGACATCGGCGCATTGGAAGTTACTAATTATTATTATTTATCATTAAAACGAGGCAGTTTGAGGGAGTTACTAATTACTATTATGTCTTGTGCGTTAGACATTGGCGCATTGGAAGTTACTAATTATTATTATTTATCATTAAAACTAGGCAGCAATAAACCTAAAGTAGGTCACAAGTGCGACTCGGTGGCTTATCGGTAACGCACTTGCTCACGGAGCTTGCGGTTGCGGGTTCGACTCCGGGTAACGACCTTGGGCAAGTTGTTTACGCACACGTGCCTCTGTCACCAAGCAGTATAATTTGGTACCGGCGTAAGCTGGGAAGTAAACGGCAAGTCCTGCGATACACTGGCCCCGTGTCCAGGACCTTGGGATTCGTCCATTGCCGGCTCAAGGCCATAGAAAAGGAGATGAGCGCCTCCCTATGTTCCTCAGGAACGGGAAAGGACTTTACTTTTTTTTAGGTCACACTATTAATAACTCGAATTCTATTGGTCGACATCAATTGCATTCCTATTGGTCGACATAGCATAATAGTTCTAGCACTGTATGGTCTAAGAATACGCGTCCCGGATTCGCCTGGACAGTCTCGGAATCGGCCTTGTGCGTCCCTTGTCCCAGATTGATCCCAAATTGTCCCGGAACTTGGTGTAAATAGCCACTTCACCAAATGTTGTTCTTTTCGCACACTGAACTCGAACAGGCGGCCGTAAATAAGTTTTACAGAATAACCATAGAATAGAGGGTAGTTAGGTTAGTAGACCCAATAAATGACATTTGCAAACTGCATGCATCATGCATGAATATATGAACTTCGCTCGTGCTAGACCCTGAAGCTTGCAGGGTATATGTTACTGGAATTTAATAAACGTTTTGCTCTTGAAGTTGATTCAAATTTGATATAGAAGCCACTTGTCTCTTGATGAGTTGAGTCAAATCATTTTACTCTAATGTTTAACTACTGTACTTGCATTAGATCCTACATTAGGCTGACGCAACACTCGTTACATACATTGATGTGGACAGAGTAAATTGGTACTGGCATATCGAGTGACTATGCGGGCGTCCCGGATTGGCAGAATCAAAAGGTGGCAGCCCTAATTAAAATACATCAGCCAAGTGTTAAAGGCGACAAGGGCGAAAACAGTGGAAATAATAATTCTACACGGTGTCCACAAAAAGCAACCCCAGGCTTGGAAACTGAAGTACTGTATATTTTAAACTATTAATTAAGGTGAAAGATCTGGTTATATAAATCTTTATCAGGAGTTTATTAAGTCCGCCTAGCTTCATCCTTCACCCGGAAGCAAACGTGTACTCATTCTGTTGTACCATCCGCTAGGGGGTGCAAGTGGAGAAGAGATTACGAAATATCTTTCTGCCCTGGTAGAGATTTGAAACCTAGACTTCTGATTAACAGTCCGGTTCTTAGAACTAGACTATTGCACACGGAAAACAGTATTCCATTACAAGGTTCACCCAGATTCGCGTAAAATGATAATCACGAAAAGGAGAAACAAAAAAGTCATTAAAATCCAAGGAAAGTTTTTAAAAGTCATTCAAAACAAACATTTGGCAAAAAAGCGACACAAGTCTGGGGAATTAAAAACTGTCCTAAAAATTCAGGAAATGTAAAAAATACGTCATAAAATGCGTCATCGAAAAACTGATAACCAAAAGTCGCCAAAAGATAAATGTTTCTGCTGAATAAACCCCCCAGAAAGGTAAAATCGGTTAATTTTGGTCATGCTTGCTTGGCCATCACACTATTTGTTAACTTCTGTAGTTAACATCCATTTATTTCACTTTGATTCTGTCACGTTCCTCGCCCCACGTGTCGAACACCACCCAAAGGTGTTGGGTTACAATTGAAAAGGATGCGTACGCTGCGTTGGCAGCCCTACGCAAGTTCGAAATTGGTTTTGGGGCGGGAGAGTCACCATTTATTCAGACCACAACCCTCTAACATACTTAACAGAGAGTGCGCCTAAAAGCGCGAAACTTATGCGTTGGGCTTTAGCTTTACAAGAGTTTGAAGTTGAGTTTTGTTATTATGCAGGCAATTAAATATTGGCGCAGATGCCCTAACCCGGTTGAGGCCAGATTAATGTAAATATGGCAGAGTGGGCTCACCGGGGTGTTATATAAGTGTAATGGATAGATTATGTATTAAATGTTTGTTAATTTGTGTTTCACGTTGTTCCTGAGCATTATGGGTCGAGGGAGCTTCGACGACGAAATGGTCGACAGAGGTAAGCATCCTCTTGAGGGAGGAGGTATCATGTTCCTCACCTCACGTGTCGTCGTCGTCAGCATGCGCGTCCGGTGGTGCCCTCTGGTGTTCACTGATGGTAGCTGGAGGTGTGCCATCGGCGGGCAAATTTGGACACTCACCTGATGCGACAGAGTGCCAGACAGATTCACCAGGGATTGTCAAGGGATTGTCAGACTCGTTAAATAGGGGGGGAGTCACTCTTTGAGTCAGACCGACGTCAGACCGATACAGACCGTAAGAGAGACAGAGCCGATCGTCAGTTAATGTTTGACTGTGCAGAACTGCCGTGAACTGCTGTTGAAATTTCGTTCGGTCGAAGTTACGTCTCAATTAAATAATAATAAAAGACTTCTATTCGATGAGGCTCGGCATCGTGACAGATCCTGTCACGCAGCACGGGTAGCAATAAATTCATCATCATCTTCATCATCATCATTATAACTGTCATTATTATTATTATCATCATCGAATACTACTACTACTACTACTACTACTACCAATACTAATACTACTAAAACTAATAATAATAATAATAATATTACATGTATTATTGTTGCTGTTGTTGTTGCCGCTGTTGTTGTTGTAAGTGTTGGCGACAACTTCATCTAAACGTGCCAACTTACTGGTAAAGTGTTAAAGTGTTGCCGTATACATTTCCTGCTTCTATAAAAAATTCCGTTATACAAGACGTTCAACGCCGATATAATTCAGTTAATGCCGGAAGAGTCGATTTGCTCGAGTGTATATCCTTCCGTTATTTTTTGTAAGCGAATAATGCACATGTACGCTATCAATCATCTGGTTATACTCCGGCTATCACCATACATCATCACACAGATCTAGACCCCTTGAACCCACTTATCAATAAAGCACCTCTTGTGTTGTATAGCTGCAAGCCTAGGTAAATGAACTAAGTGGACTCAGACAAGCCGCGTAAACAACTCGATTAACTGCGCCTTTAGCGTGGTCTAATTATATATGCCATTGAAGTCTGTTAAGGCGACGCATGCTGTGTCTAGGCCAGAGATGTGTATCGGGCCCGACCGGGCTGGTCCTGGATATTTCGGACCGTGCTCATCTCTAGTCTAGACGGTAGCGACTAGCATACACGTGACTAGACTATTTGACTATGCTAAGCAGATCACATGCACACTTACGCCCACGCCTACGTAAATTATCAGTTTAGAAATGACCATCATTGCGGTAAGCCACTGTGTTTGCGTAGTTCTGAATGATACACATAAGATGTCGTCTGAACTTCTTTAAAAACCACGGTGCGATTTGGACCGAGAATTAGGATTCTTCACGTCAGTCTTTCAGGCCAACTACCTACTGGAAATTGCAGTGGGAAAGTTGTTAAGAACGTCCCTCCGTATTAAAGACGGAGCGATACAAACAGGTCGCCTATAGTTTGTAAAAGGTCGTGAAATGCACATGTCTTCAAAATGTAGAAAAAAACTTCCATCACTTAGTTCCCTTTTCGAACTTTGGAATGTGCCCCTGAGACTTCCTCAACGCTGCCTACCTGGTTTCTCTCCCCCACTGCTCGACCCACAACTCGCATCCTGCTTAAAATCATGTTATGTCATTTTATAGGGGTCGCCTTCATATATTACCAAGAATCATAAGATCATTTATAACAGTAGGCCAACACGTTCTTCGCCTATCATTGTCCAAAATGGTAAGCAATAAGGTTTACTAGACTATGTAAGGCGAAGGTCGAATACACGGAGTAACAATGGCTGCTAACTTTGTTTTCACTAACGTTTGCAGAAATTCCTGGGTAACTCCGCTCACATTATAGCCTAAAAACTGCTCGTCTAGCTACTTTTCATTTTTTACTTAGAAATTACTTTTCTCGGCATTCACTGACCACTACAGAAACTGGATAATTGTGTTACGTTAATCATTCAATTCAGCGGCACTTGGGGCTTTCTTTCTTACACCCCTTCTTCCTCTCTCCTCTCCAACCCCAAACATCACCCCCCGTAGATGCCACGCTGTCTCTCCGTCTGACTTTTGGATCTTAACCCGGAACCGGACCCTTTTGCCTATCGATTTAGTTTTGACTGAGCGCCTGTGAATAAGCTGGTTCCGGCGGCGCGGCTTTCGTTGGGCGCTGTAGAAATCTCGGAATTACGATTACTGTAGTTTAATTCCGCTTTAAATGTCTTTTTTAAAAAGGTGTTAATTCTACGTTAATTGCTTAGTTGTGTTTTTGACGATCACTGACCTCTACAGAACTATGTTGTCGATGTTATGCTAATCATTTTATGTCAACGGCTGACTTCAACAATCGAAAACAAACCGCAGAGGGGATCAACGGAACGCATAATCGACGGATTATCAGATGTTTAGGCTGAAACATCCATTCACGACAGCCAGAGTAACTTGAGCAGTAAATCTAACCGGGTTACCTAGATCTACAGGAATAAATTCTACTTTCAGCAAGCAATTTACACCGTCTGCAACTATTTCTATGCGAAATACTTTAGGCTCTGAATATCCAAACTTCGAATCTTACATTTGCATTCAATTTAATGCGAATCTCCGCTGTATATATATAAGCTGTATATATATATACATAAGCTCTTTAGAGCTAATATATACAGCGGAGAGCCTCGTTTTCACAATAGGCTAGTTACATCGCTCTCTCTCCTTTCCGCTAGCTGGTCCCTCAGTATACAGTTGTTGCAGCCTCATAAACACAGCCTACACAAAGCGCTCTCAACGTAGGCACAGACGATCACCTGATAACAGAATAGCCTTACTAAACAAGTGTTTCTGTGCAGTCTGTCCGCCTGCTTCCGTACATGTATATTTAAATGTGTGCGTGTGCGTGTGCGTGTGTGAGTGTGTATGAGTGTGTGTGTGTGTGTGGGTCGAAGCCATACGTCGCTATAAAAAACGTGTGTATTTACATTTAACGCTCCTGCGCATCCAGACGGTAAAATCCCCAAAAATCATCGCATAGCCCTAGTGCTCAAATCCACATACCTTTCTCTATCTCGGCCTTCTGTCTCTTCTACTGTCAAATTCTGCAATCGCTCCCTAATCTAAGCTGCGGCAGCTCTTTGGAACGATCTCCCGAAATACTTCCGTCAGTTCGTAATCGTAATTCCGAAATTTCTACAGCGTCCAACGAAAGCCACGTCGCGGGGACCATCTTATTCACAGACGCTCAGTCAAAACAAAATCGATAGGCAACATGGTTTGGTTCCAGATGAAGTTCCAAAAGTCAGACGGAGAGACAGCTTGGCAGCTATGGGATGGAGTTTGGGGTTGGAGAGGAGAGAGAGAGATAAGAGGAAGAAGAGATATCAGGATAGTGCTTTTTTAACCTCGCAAAAGCGCAGCATGCGTGGCTATTTACTGATTTAAATAGGCGCAAGGCTTACTCTTTAGGAACCGTTGATTTCTATCGGCAGCAAAAAACGAGCAAACAAGGAATGTATGCCGAGCTAAATAGCATAAGACTGTACACCTACGTATATTCGACAGCAGGTTGCTCCAACCGAAAGGCCGATGACCAAGTAAGCCCGACAACGAAACTGACGCGTGGAAGCAATAACATAAGACCTTTAACTTTGTTTTCTAATTGTACTGTATATATAAATTTGTATTGCGCGTATTCAAAAGACTCCTAGGAGGAGTTCCAAACCTAACGTAAAACACGTCTGTTGGTTTCTTATTTTGTATTTCGTAACTATACGGTATATTGTTATTCATATACAACTTCTCCAGATTTCACAGTTACTCACGTTGCATCACAAGCATCTTCCAAATGAGCCGTTCCCATAGTATGATCAGGCAGCAGCTGGGCTAAAGCGCAGGCCTAATGTGGCATTCTGGGGAGTTCAGGTGTCACTAGCAGCTGATTCAAAGACGTCATAGGCCAAAATAGGAAGAACATTTTTAAACTGCTTCAGAATGTTAATGTATAGATGCATAGCACCCTTTCGATCTTTACTTCTAATCCACTAGTATTTATGCCACTGTCAGCTGATGGTTGGCACATTTTATATATACAGCTGAAGCTCACTAAGCATATGGGAAAGTCGAAAGCATAAGTAATGTCAACAGCTACAGGATGCTAGACATCTGGTCTAATCGTTCGTACTGCTGTTCTTGGTCAACAAACATGTGACCTACAATATGATTCATCGCTCTGCTGATGGACATATGGCGTGCTAGCAAGTGCATTACTAATTATCTACTTAATAGTTTTAATTAGTAAAAATGTCTTTGCATTTCGAAAAGATCGACTTTATCTGAAAACGACTCCTTTTCACTAAGGATCCCGTGTACAGCTCGTTTTCTGAACAAAGGAGAAATATAGCTATTCAAAGTAAGTAATGCATTGCATTTGGTAAATGATTGTTTACCGGTACCTTATTGAGAGTTAAATGAATGAAAGCAGATATTGAATTGTAAGTGTACACGCTTTCTATAGCGACCGTATGGCCTCGACCCTGTTCATATTGCAATGAATTTATCGGGTGAGATCCTTCACCACCGCTGCCCGTTTGAATGGGCGCCACACCATTTGCGGTCCCCGTGCACGAACCGTACTAGCCCGAGATTAAATCTCTGAAATATAGCCACTATCGGTCTGCGAACCGACACGGAGGCGACTTGACGTACGAGTATATTTTACAAAACAAAAAGTCAATGACATGCATATGCAACTTACTGAAATCCTCCGCAATCTTAGTCCTATCAAGTTAGTCTATGTTGCCGAAAGTTTTGTCGTACCAGTTGCTTCCTTCTTCACTGTATAAAGGTTAAGCCTGCAATGCTGACTGCGTCCCTACTTTTAATAATCTGACCTTTGTTATCCGGTCGTGACACGTACGGCTGTTCAATTTTGCACGCGCACGTGACTTTCACGTGATTCTGTTTGATTTACACGCCCAACAATACTTTGAGTAGACCCCCTACAGGATAATAGACTGATTGTGTAATTTCTCATGAAAGCTTACGTCAAAGGCCAGTGGCTTTAACTGTGATATATTCCTCTATTGTCCAACGTCGTGTATAGTCTAATTACTCAGGTGAACATGTAATTGCCTACGCCTACATTATGCGCATAATAATACTAATACTGTAATTAAACAATAGTTTGCCTGTCATTTCTATGTACAGGATTTTTGGACTTTACCTTGGCTTAGTTCGCATGTGAGAGAGTGTGAGACTAGTTGAAAACTGACATGAAAGATATAAGTTCATTTGTAAAGATATATAAAATCTCATTCGAACGAATCTCGCTTTGCATCCCGAAAAGGTGGCTTAAAACCACCAAATTTCTCTAACGTTGTCCTTTTTCCTCTTATCCATATCTCACTTTGCACTAGCCACTGCAGCTCTGTTCTTTTCACCCTATCACTTACCTTCTGCTGTCCACTCACCATACTCTCCAGCTCACTCTGCTCTCTCCTGTTTTAATGTATCTCTAAATATCATCAATATTACTCTGTTTCCTTTCTAACTGCTTCTGTCTGTCTGTATAGACCCTCCTCTCCCTCTCCCCACACGCATACATACCTCACGCACACATACACGCCGAATACAGACAGAAATACATACATACATACAGATATACACATGCATACATCAGTGGGGGATCCAGGATTGCTTTAGTGGAAGGGCATTTCCAGAGGGGTGCCACATGCTGGTAGTCCACCATGCACGGGTCTGGTCTGAGGGGCGTCGACATATAACCAAGAGGGAAGGGGCTAAATCCGCCACTGGCATAAATATGTATAACATAGATACATACACTAGCCTGCACACCAATTTCTCAGTAGGTTTACGTCGGTTGCTATGAGAATACAATTGATAGCTACCTGAACATAAAAGATGCAAGTTTCCTAACTGATGAACATGGAGTCGCTGCACACTCGTTTCAGAATTTTCTGTATTATTACACGCGTTATAAATGCTGCGCATATATTACTAATCAATAAATTGCTCCCGCGTTTTTCCGAGAAACAGTTGAAGCGTTTTCTCTTTTGAGCTATGAATAACCGCCCATTAGTTCAACATATAATTCTAATAACCTTCCGGATATAACAACATCGAAGTTCAAACAAATTCCGCCATTTTCAACGGAAATTTGTTATAAAAATCAACAAGGGTTTAATCTTTAAAATGTTAGGCCAACAAATGCGTTCATGCATCGCTGCTAAAAGTGCTAGAGACCGCAGGAAAAGCAGGCCTATTTGAATTCAATTTGACAACGTCTATTAAAAGACTCCTATATTATGGAAACGATCAACTTGTAACCACGCTGAACGCGGGAAAGCCCAGGATCGGCTGCCCAGGATCCGTTTGGCTGCTGGCTTTTATTACTATATATAGACTGTCGGAATTCCCAGTCAGTGTAAAATTGTCGACGTCGCACACTCGCACACTCGTTTCAGAATTTTCTGTATTATAATTGCAGATGAATATCAATCTATGAAGAATGATTAAACGAAGAGAGATCTAATTAGGAAATTTTGTTTGTTTATGTTTATGCAATGACATTGATTATATTAATTACTTTATATTTTAGATTATTAATTGTTTTACTCAGTATTATGCTGTCACCTATTTGTAATCCATGATGTAAATAGGTGACCTTCGTAGCGGAACTGTTTGTTCCTTTTAGGTCAGCCCATTGGCACCGCTGTATGTGACAGACTATTGTATTTGTTAATCATTTTGGTTGTCAATAAATCTGTCTCTCTCTCTCACACACAACATAAAAGCTTGATCAAAAGTTCCTTGTTGAGAAGTGCTGCAATTGACACTTCAAATTCAGAAGCGATTAATCGTATTGATTGTAGCCCCATCTACTGAAGCTCCTTCGAGGTATATTTATCACATTGAACGTGGGTTGCCTGCAGCTGATGGAGTGCGGTAATTTTCAATTTAGTCTAATTTCTCTTTCCATTATATACGGGATGTAGTTTTTAGATCAGCTAGAATAACAGTATTTGAAAAGTTTCAAAAGAGCAAGGATGACCCATTATGTCGTATTGGTCAATTTATATCGCGCCTTTTAAGAACCAACTATTACAATAATGTATATGAATCTTTCGAGTCATCTCCACAATGTCGCTGTAGGTTTTATTTCATCATTATTTCATCATGTGGCACGGTTGCCAAGAGGTTGGAGCGCTCGACTTTTAATGCGGAGAGTAAGGGTTCGAGGCTACCGGACACGGCTTGAGGAAGTCCTTCAGTCACAGTTGCTTAGCGTCTTCGACTGATGCTTAATCATTAGATAATGACACTTAATAATAATAGAAATAATAATATTCCTTGTTAGGCTATTCCTTGTATCTTATTCATCCGGTCATGTCTAAAATACCTACACTATTATTATTTCTGCATTTATTGAACGCCACTACTTAATGACTTAGAACAGATTAAACAATGTATGTGTTGATATGTGTTATTCATTGTCGTGTTTTGCTGAATAAAACTATATAGGCCTTTGATATGTGTTATTAATAAAATACATGCAGACATACATTGATGTAGAAACTAGTAAATAAATATTCGGGCGATTAGTTAATGGGACTTGTTTAGGTGACCTGTCTGCCTTGCGGTTCAATGACCTATGGGATATAGATAAGCTTCACCAACGGATAGTGACTGTAGTTCCACTTCGAAGCGGTCAACGATTGATTACGATGACGGCGCCAAAGAATTTCTCAAGCTTGGACACAAAAATATCATTAGCTGATTGTCCAACTACCCCTGGCATTTTTATTCTCAGCGTGAGTCTGGCCAGGTAAGGTGGTGCAGGTCTAAACTATGGTTTCACTTCGAAACGGCTAAAGATTGATTGTGATAGCGGCACCAAAGAAGTTTTCAAGCTTAGATACACGAATCATCAACTGATTGTTCAACTTTGCACTGGTATTTAAAGTATCGGCGTGGGTCTGGCCGGGTAAGCTGTAGCAGTTCTAAACTACTGTAAGGGAGCAATACCAAACTTCAGTTGTACAGTATTGTATTCTATAGCTGCTAGGCCTAACTACTTGTTACAGGATCTCTATCGCCATATAAGGAAGCAAACATCGTTGTCAGTCCAGCAACAATCTACAATCTTCGTTATTTTATTCGAGTTTAAAGTAAGTAACGCTCCCATGTTCCCAGTGGAAAGCAGGAGTGACTCGTTTCTTGATCTTCTGCCCTTGAACCGGTAACGAACGAATCACAAGGTCCTGGACACGGGACAGTGCATCGCAGGACTTGCCATAATTATTCTTTCCAACTTACGCTGGCACAAAATTCCACTCCTTGCCATGGTGACGAGACAAGTGTGAGCGAATAACTTGTCCGCGGTTGTCATCCGGCGTCCGCCCAGCACGCTCGAACCCGTAATAGTTAGAATACTGACCAGGCACGCCACTATTAATAATGATAAGACGATTTATATTGCGTCTTAGCTCGGCCGAGGGCGTAAAAAGGAGTTGTACATGAGTTCAAAAATCAACGACAGTCGTGATTTTTTAAAAGATAGCTCTTGAGCCGTGAGTTGAATTTGTCCAGAGATGGTGGTCCAGCGACAGAGGAGGAACATTCACCAAACTTGTAGCATACCATGGGATATGCAGTTGATTCCTTGATGAGAACCGCAGCCGACATTAGTTATGGTTGTGTGCTGCTCGAATGCAGAAGTCGGATATATAGTCCGGAATAAGACCATTCAGTACCTTGTTATTGATTAGGCACAGTTTGTAGGTGATCCGCTGAGGAACGCGCACCCAGTGTAGGTTATCACGCAGCAGATCAGTGACGTGATTGGATGGTCTCCGACCATAGATGAAGCGGCCAGCAGAGTTTAGCACCGACTGTATCCGCTCTAGCTGACAATCTGCATACCCACCAGCAGACTATTGCTGTAGTCAAACCCACAGACTATGAAGCAGTTGATGAAAGTGACAGCCGTTGAGGTAGGAATGAATCTGCGGATGGATTTAATGCGACACAGTTGGTAGAAACAACCTCGAACGAGTTGAGTCACATGGGCCAACATGCTCAAACTGCTGTCAAAGTACACTACAAGGTTGCGGAAGTCTGAGCATGTTGGCCCATGTGAGCCAGCTGGTCAAACGTCTGCATCACTATTGACGAAAGTACTGCCCGTCGAGCAGATGACAACGCCGGACGGGGGTGCATTGTAGGAACTCAAACTTTTATAGATTGAGTCTGAGACGGTTAGACGCCATCCACTGTGAATGCGTTCGATACACAGCAGCTGAACGGTTTGTGATGGCTCTCAAGAGAAGTAACGTTGTGTATCGTCCGCATAACAGTGGTGAATGAGACTACAACATTGTGCTTGTATGATCTTCTCCAAATACCGTATGTAACTCAAGAAAGGAGAGGTCCAAGCACTGACCCTTGAGGAACAATACAGGCGACTGGCCTAGATAATGTCGCCACTCCTGCCAAATGGACAGATTGCATGCGCCCTTTTACATAAGATTCAAGACAACTGAGCACTCCTACCTGGACTGCAAAGCATCGAGACAATCGTTAGAATAGGATGTTGAAGTCGGCTCTATCGAATGCAGCCGACATATCAACTAGCGACAGAAGCGCCATTTAACCTGAATCGATGCCATCGACCATATTGGAGAAGATTTTTAGAAATGCAGTCTCAGCGTCTGTAGTCAGACTAAAACCGTGCGGTGGTTGGCAACAACAACAACAACAATAATATTAATAATAATACGCATTATAATGCATACATTTATACAGCGCCTGTAAGAAATTAAACATCTTAAAACTTCAAATCCTTTCGTTCCACGATTATTATCATTTACCTCAAACTCGAAAAACGCTTTATCAGTTTATTAACATTATCCCAGCAGTTATATAGGTCTACACAATGCCAGCCTATTCTTCAAGTAGAAAGGTAAAAATCGTAACATAAAAAACAATACATAGGTTTACAAGCTTACATAAAAGCTCTGAGAAGCGCAGTTTTGATCATCTCAGCTGTAATACAAACATGATCACCTCATGCAAACGAGAAGACACTTCTTAATCTCTCAATATACATTGTACGGTTTCACCGAAAACGAAAGAACAGAGACTCAGCATTACATGACATGGTATTCAACGGACGCTTTCGTTGGTATTACATCAAACTGCAATAAGACAAAACAAATCACACAAAAATATCATGAAAAACTGTAACAAAGGCGACTAAAGCTCGTGAGACCAGATAATCGGAATGCATAGCAGATGTATAACAAGCACTGTTCAGCATTGACTGCGGTAATTCAACTTTACACAGTTGAAACCAACTAGACTACTTCCGCGACAACTTCTGGTTTGAAAGAGACATCATAAGATCACCGGGAGTTCTTTACTTTGCACCCTTACTACAGTAGCACCTTTTAGCATATGTTCAAGATATTAGATGTGTATGTAAAGACGTCGACACATGAGGCACGGGAGTCATGCCGCTCACTGGAAAATGTGGGACCAGAGGTGCTTTTGACTTTAAAATTTTGTCTGGAAAGGTAAGTAATTTTGGTGGGTGATGCTTGATTGGGCTAAAATAATCCTTAGACCGTTGCACGGAGACACGAGAAAAGTAAGTGGTGTCTCAACTGAAGATGTGATGACTCTATAAACCTCACAAACACAGCGAAAATGATATATGCGGTGTTTCCAAGCTTAAGCGCTACCTACCCCTAATTCCATCTCATCTATATCAATTTTAAACTGGGTGTTGTTCTGGTACTATTTCCTCAGCGCCAGGTAGCAACAGAAACAATGCAACGAATTCATTTGTGAAACTTAACAAAGATACATGGAGAAGCTGTGCTGCCCGATGTGCAGACCGATACAATAGGGACTAATGTCCAACGTCTAAATTCCTCGGCCATTCAAATTAAAAAAGCAAACAAGAGAACCTACTAATTCTCTGGTAGCGTGCAAAACACGACATATAAGACTGCGTCTCTCTCTCTTTCTCAGACAAACACCTTTCTCTCTCTTTGTCCCATCTTACAAAATGAAAAATTTCAAATTGAACATAATGCTGGCACTCAAAAATACACAAGAAGCAAAAAACAATATTGCATTCCAGTTACCCTAATTGGTTATGTTTCTCATAATGCAGGCAAGACATCAATTGATGATATACATTCAAATGAAACCGCGGTCAAAGGTCGTTGATAATACACAAATGTCTCAAATTAACAGAAGAATTATATTACAGAAGCACCTTTCTTGCAAAACCGAACACTCTTAGTTCCAAAACTATCTCAGTGTTAGCTTATACAAGCGACAATACAGTGCTCGACAATTAGCAACCACGCTTTTATCTACAAATCTTTCAGAATTTCTGCACTGTTAAGAAGATACTTTTCTAAATATTATTAATAAATCATTTAACAATAATTAAGCAAATTACAAATAACTTATCTTAATTATATTTTTTACTTGAATTACTCTTTACATTTGCAAAATCTTTACAATATGACTTTATTATATGCCAGCACAGCAAAGACGGGCCATCAAAATATTACAAACGATTTTCAGCAATTTAAATGAAAAGTGAATACACTTTACTTTATAAAACGTTTTTCTCAGTCGTCACCCTGAGCTGAGTCAGACTAAGCAGTATGCAGCTGAGCAATTTATATGAGTTTATTTCTGAGCAAACATTATAAAAATATTGAGTAGGAAATTTTAAAAAGACATGTTATGTACAAGTTGTGTTTCGAATTTACTGTCATAACAAATATTACTATAGCCAAATTCTGGCAATTTTTTCTACGCTTCTACGAAGAACATCTTATTATTGAACAATGATCTATTTTGTCTACTGTTCTTAATCCAATGATGAAGCAAACAAATTTCCACAACCACCACTAAGTCAAAACAAAATAAACTAATATTATGTAAGTTCAAGTCCGTACAAGGATGCTATGATAAATAATGGAATTTAATTTCGACCGCCGTTACGTATCACAATAGAACCTAGCCGTCCGACTCCTAAATGCAAAATTTTCTCGACTCGGCGGCATCATTCATATTTTTTCAAGTATTATTTTTCATAATGAAAAAAGCATGGGTTGTATAAACTAAGCCATAAAAAGTGGTATAGAACAAAGCAAGGCCGTCTATAATTCAAATGCCAGTGACTTCCTGAGTCACTATAATAATCTCCTAACTAGCCTATTACATGTCTACCCATAAATGTCCAGTGACCTCATGAGTTGCATGATAACCTCCAACAAACCTCACATATACATAACTAGAATTGGGTTAATTAAGAGATCATTGCGACGTATATTGCAATAATCTTTTAATTAACCCAACACATTTACACATAAATGCCAAACAACCTCGATGTCTATAGACTGCACGAGTAGAGAGGAGTCTCCTCGGCAGTCGTCATGTTATATAAAAATAAGATACAAAAGACAAAAATACAGTGAATTTCTGTTTTTCTGAATATCTGATACACAAGTATCAGACATTTGTGATTACAAATGGTACTCGAAGGTACCATTCAAAAGATGCTTGTTCCTCTGACATTTGCTTGAAGATATGAACGAATGCCCTGGGTTAATGTCATGATTACAGAATACTGAAGCTATTAAGACTCAGATCAAGCGAAATTCCTTACCCACAGAACAAAAGAAACCTGTTCCTGTAAACCTTCCAAAAGCGAATTTAAAGACAAGAAATATCTAGTTTATCTAAATTGAAATTGTGCAGTGGAAAGAAAAATTTTGAGGTAGAGATACACGCATTATAGCTATTACACTAACTATCGAACACAAATTAATTATGCAGAGTAAAGATGGTTAGCAAATCATTTAGACACTTACTTAAGATGCTAAACATTGGCCTGCAGTTGCTATATTTCAACAGGTGGCATGCCTTCGGCAAATCCATTGTCTAGGCGTTACTTCCCATGACTTATGCTATAATACTCCTGATACAGTGAGTGTCGGCACTTATTAACTATTGACAGACACACAACTACTTTTTTACTTTAGATCCTGATTACAAGATAACTGAGAAATTTCCAGGAAGTTTCGTCAGAAGAATCTAATGTGCGTGATTTCGACAACCACTCCAGGCAGGTCGGAAAATATCGAAGATGTTTTGGCGATTCAGTTCAGATGGCTATATACATCCGTTTCATCATTGAGTTACATCTCTTATGTTTGACGCGTGTTTGGCACTGTTAGTGAATTCTGTCACTAGTGCACTAAAGTAATACATCATCGTTTTTGACTTTCAACTTTTACATTTAGGAATCAATCGTAAGAATATCTAAATAGCGTGCTTAGTGTTTTCGTCAGCCACTGTTCTCCATTACCAAAATACACCTAAGTGAAATTTCATCACATGAAATACACCAGTGAGTCTTCGACGAAAACATTCAGCACCAAAAGCACCGTCGACATGATTGCCTCGAGAACCGTTGCTTGTCAGGAAAAGACTTATCCACACTGGCAAAGGAGATTTTTTCCTTTTTAGACCTACATCTAACTAGACCTTCAAATTGGCAACAAAATATTACGATCTTAAATATCATACGCAAAAGTATCGACTGATAGCAGTCAATCGATGCTAAAAGACTTTCTGGCATTTAAAACGTCGAAGTACCTTATAAATACATCACATGTTTTGGAAGTGCATCACAGTTCTTGGAATTATTTTCAAGGAACTCAAGAAATAAAACAAGAAGTGCATAATACCTGCATACAAAACATCCTTAGAAAGAGTCACACTGCACAAAAGGCAAGTCAAGTATAGGCCATCTAAAAACATAACTAAGCCTGTAAAAAGTCGACAATAAACAGCCAACTTTGACAATACAATTTATCCGAAAGACTTTCGAAGAGGAAGGCCAACACAGGAGAAGGCATAATAGGCTCCAGTTGATATGCGTACAGTAAGCGCGGCATCTGCATTTCTCCACACACAACAGAGCGCAACGATCGCCGACCCAACTGACGTCTCCACACAGAGCACAAAGTACACTGAAGTATTCCAGGGCGAAGCCGACTATTGAAGCTCGTCTCAAGAGCAGAATCTTGAACTTAATTCTTTCCTTGACTGGGAGCCAGTGGAATGTGTCTTTGATATAATCAAGCACAAGAGAGAACTTCGGTAGCTTGGCCAGTAGTCGAGTAGCGCAGTTTAGGACGGACTGGAGATGACGTAAGGTACTTTGGAAGGCCTGCTAATATTGAGTTGGGGTACTCAAGCCGATTCAGCTTTCAACAGCTGTTGTCTTGATTAAGAAATCTAACTTAAGGGAGCTGGATCCTTGTTCCGTCCCATTTCAGAAGCGAAGAACCTACAGTAGCTACACTGAGTAGCAAAACATCACCATGCTTAGGTTACAGTTATGATATGAACAGGAGCAGTGCAATGACACTGGATTATTTTGGAAGCAAGCTTCGCCAGTAATATTGGTCGCAGGCAATAACTTACAGTATTTTTTTATAAAAAAACTTGAAATCAAATTATCAATATATTTTATCATGCATGTGCAGAGTTATCTCAATGAGATCGCTGTAGACTAAAGTTTATACTTCGCTATTACATGGTATTCATTAATCATTAGTTCTGCTATTTAATCTTAGTTTTAACTGCGATTGATTTCTGAAATCCAGTCCTAATAAATGCTAACCCAGTTCTGCCAAGCTGTAACTCATCACACCGCCATGCCTTAATCATAGCAAATAATGCACAGACAAGTAGTAAGTTTTCAAAGAAGTTTGATAGTTTTGCTCTTTATTTCATCGATCGGTTAGCTGTAGTCGATTGGTGATTGAACCTCTAAGCGATTGAAGATCAACGCCACTCACAATCAGCTAACACTCATTCTTTTTTACGGTAGCGCTTTTTTACCTTAATCTTTAAGGGGTCCTTCTAGCTCCGGCTAGTATTCCTCAGTTTGTCTCTTCCACAGTTTCGCAAGCGCCTGAAGTCTGTATTATTTGCCAGTGGTCTCACTGGTTCGGGTCGGGGGCGCTTCTGATGAGTCTATTCTTGAAGTGGCGCTTTATAAATGTCAGATTACAATTACAATTAGAATTACAAGTAGGCCTAAGCTAGGAAGCGGCTTTCTATCACTTGATAACTCTCAAAAAATTAACAAAATTTGAACCGAGTACAGAATTTATCAATTTGCGGAAATCATGTATGATTTGATTTTGCATAAAATTTTACATTACCTTTTAAGACGTTGGAGCTTAGACTGCGTTCAGATTGGCAATATATGGACAATCCGGCAAGCACACACCGTGACGGATATCTAAATCTTCCCACAACTCTGAACTCCTCATCCGAGTCATACAATAGCAACATACGACTGTGTCTCTGTTACCAGTGTAGAAAAAACCATTTTGTGCCAAATACCATGCAAAATCTTGCAGCACTCCAGGCCAGTCATAAAATGAAGTGAAACGGAGACTTAGTCCACCCTTCTCTAAGAGTTCTATATCCGGATTGGATCGGTTGAACTGGAACGTTTCCCCACTGCCATCTTGATTTCTTCCTGGTAGAATGTGTGCTTCCTCTGGCTGCGGTGGTGTGTTTCGTAAATTTTGCAAGTCTTGATTCATTTCAGCTCTTTCCGTAAGTTTAAATCAATAGGCTACTTCTTGATACTGCGCTTTGGCACGCCGTCTACCTCAAGAACTTGATTTATGATCAGCTCCAAGGTTCGACCTTCGATTTTTCGCTGTTGTCTTTATGATTCTTTGACAACTGCAAGAGAAAATGTACCAGTTTGTTCTTCGGCATTCGTGCTGAACCATTACGTTCTAAAAAAGACCACAGCGTAGTGGACTTTCCACATAATGTCGATGGTTTCATTTAACTACAAAGACCTATTTGTGTGCCACATCAAAATTTGAATCAAGAAGAGTTGCTGACGATGATGTGAAATGATCGAGTTGGTTGTCATCTATTACGACTATGGTTTCAGCTAATAGATACCGTCTTTAGGATTGAACATCATCGTGTTCTCCAGGCTTTTACCGATGGAGTATTACCTCCGTCTATGATGCAATGATGTATCAGAGTTCAATGGGGGAGCCACTAACAACCGTGGATAAGATGTTTCGACTGCAATTGGGCACAATTGATTTCGTTCTCAACTTTAAAATTACCTTTTTCAATTTGCTTATCCACCGTAGGCTCTCAGTTGACTAAATGGGTTTAGAAGCTGATTATACAAATTCTTAAAGGCACAAACTATGCACTAATATAATCAATTACAAATTAACTAAATATTTACACAGTAATTAAATCTGCAGTAGATCGACAATCACCCACTCCGCTAAAGTGTAGTAGTTTAGCTTATGCGCATGTGATGCCTAGGGTATAATCTTCAGGCGAAGAACCTTGTTTAACATTTGAAGTTCTAACATTAGCGCAGTTGTATGAATGTATTTTTGAAGCTTAAGTTTTGGATTTATGTGAGCTACTTAACTGCCTGTTATTCAGCTAAGTAAGAGTACGTCACCTTTAGCCACGTTGAATATCTTTTGTCAATAAAGAATGTTTTATTGACTTCCGGTTATGCGTAGCAGTTACTCCTGATGAAGATTCGCCTACTGGATCAGGACGCTTTCAAAGTATTCTTATTCGCATAGAAAAGAATTCATCTATGTTCAGCAGTTGAGTTCTCGTGTTGCGTGAGCTTCCTGTTACTGCTCTAGCAGTTTTACGACGAGGAGTCCTCTTATTCCTATTATACTCTGAATTATTTCGATCTACGTGAAAGTCAGAAAGAGGCATGATCCAGGTGGTGTAGCTGGTGGTAGCAATAAGTGGAGATCATTGTAGAGTGTTGAAAATTCAGGCTACAAGAGATGAACATGCAGAACCAGATTATTTAATGCACATCATATTCTTAAATGACGTTGATTTTATTCGTCTTTACGTACATCAGCTACAACAGGCTAGAGCGTGACGAAGATTCTTTCTGACTGTAGCGAATGAGTCTGCGCCATCTGTCGCGAAACTACAGTACAGCATAACTTTGACAACGTGGGAATCATATCACATCGGGAGTCAGATCACATGATACGGTATCTCTCAACCCCCTGAATTGTAGCAGTTGCTTGTGAATAAACTGGTCAGTAGGTAATGCTTGTGAAATTTTAGACTTTATGACATACGATTTACGATCACTAAGTCTTAAACAAATCCTCATGCACCATATTCTTTTAACTTCACGCTGCAGAAACGTTATGCCACCGGGTAATCGTTTGGCAAAATTTATAGAGTTTAACATTGGGGCGCTTTTAAAATTACCAAATCTCAATGCAACTTCCCCCTTCCTAGTTACATCAATCGATAGCGCTGAGCAATTGTGAGTGAAGGACTTGTTCAAGGTCCCTACGCAGTAACCAGCTAATGGGAGACTCGAACGCGTACTCTTGGCGTTACAAGCCGAGCGCTCTAACCAATAGGCTACCGTGCCCCATAAATGCATATGCTATACCACCAAGCCAAAGATGAATTTGAATTACCGTAAATGTGATTCTTGCAGTACATTCATCAAAAGCAACTGAATTGCTCATTCTAAATTTTTTTTCTAGAACTGAAACTCTAGGCTCGTTGTGGTGAATTCAAACGATTTTTTCCTATGGTAACTATGATCGAGGTCAGCCGAACGTGACACACGTCAGACGCCAACTTATGACTACAAGATTGTTTACATAGGCACACATCGTTTCTGCAAAAGCCTGAGCAGTTCTGTGAAAACTCAGAACTACAGTTTTGCACGATGTGTTTGGCATTTAAATAATATTTAAATAAATAATAAGGAACAGACAAACTTTCCAGGAAAAAAGAAATATCAGCGCCTTTAAACAGAAAATGAAAGAAACAGACTAAAGTGGCTAAACGTTTATTGCCATGCAGGATGTTCTTCTTCTTCTTCCTTCTGGCTGGAATTAATCCCTCCTAGAAGAGGGGTCAGCCACACGAATCCTTCTTTTCCATTTGTTTCTGTCTTCAGTATCTTCCTTCTTCAGTCTGAGGAGCTTTAGGTCTTGCTGAATCATGTCTCCCCATCTCTTCTTTTGTCGTCCACGAATGCGGCGTCCGTAAATCCCAGCTGTCATAATTCTTTTAATGCAGTTTTCCTCCTCTCTCCTCATCACATGACCGTACCATCTCAACCTGGCTTCTCGTACCTTTTCAGATATATATGCAACTCCCAATTTCTGTCTGATATACTCATTCCTTTTAATGACTCATGCAGGATGTAGAAAAGGTTAGAAACGTATTTCGTTCTCGCAACAGACCTAATCTAAATCAGCAATAAGACGACAAGATAAGTTCAGTCAGTTAACAAATGCGCTTCATAAACGTATGGTTGTATGCCTGAGCTGCGTGTGTTTGTGTGCTTGTTTTCAGTTGCTAAGTCGTGTAACGATTTAGCAATACCACAGATACAAACAAGCCAGGGCGGTATACGGACTTCCAAAGCGTGATTCAGTTATACGATCTAAAATCCAATTCATTCCTGACAGGGAACCAACGCAGCATCGTCTCCTGCATGAAGTCTGCATCGCACCATGGAATATGGAGGTTGGAAACTGATTCAGGTAATACAAATAATCAACATACAAATATCAGAAAAGAGCTTTTAAGGCCAAAAAAGAACCTGAGAGGCATAAATTTTATAGTTAAATAGTCTTAAAAAACAAGCTAAAATAAAAAATAAAAAACATGATTTTAAACCTGTTTTAAAACCTGATTTAAAAAGTGATTGTTATGAACGTCCCTTAGTATTAAGACACAAAGAAAATAAGATTAAAATAATATATAAATACATTTAGCAAGAAACACAAATATATAGTCTGAAACAATGAACAGAAAATAAAAAGAAACTTTAAAAGTCGTCAACGGCCACAGCAGCCATAACATGCATTAAACCTTTGGTTCAGTCTGACTTCTTCACTAAAATCCATTTTTGGTTACAGCTAGCGAAATAATTACGTAATATTATGGCGTCATTTTTCTGATCTTTCATAAACCATCAAAATTATCAATAGTTGATAAATAAGGAAAAACACCAGTTCATTTTGAACTTCATTAAATTTTTTACGTTATCGAGTTCCCAAAGGGTTCGCGGACAGAGTGTAGGCCATAGAAAATAAATCTGAAAACGTTTAATCGATTAAATTCAAACTGAAACGGAGATTATTTTGAGATTTGCACCAAAAACGGTTCTATCAATTAAGTCACCCATGCACGAATCTGTTCCTTTTAAATAGGCCTTTTTGTGTTTGAAATATTTTACAGATTTTGAAACATTTTTTCTCTTTCGAGTTGGGTTTGTGTAAGGATTGTCTATGCCAGGGTGAATTTCTACATTACGCATATCTGATTTCTTGCTACTAAGTAAAAAGAGATGGGGATGGTGGTTGGAATTGAACCGGAAAGTGATGTAAAGGGAAGATGAAGAATACTAATGCGACACTCGAGTATACAGTATGTATACTGTATGTAAGAAGACATCTATTCTACTATTTCGCCCAGATACAGTGGAGGCTTATATAAACTGTACAACCATCCACTGTGTATAACACAGGTTGTATGCCTGACGAGTTCTGCATTTCTATGTCATTCAGTTCTCTTGTGGGCCTAGATAACCACTGAAGTACGCAATCAATGGCTCTCCAACGCTTACACGTGGTTAAGGTCGTTAAACCTACTTATCGACTGAAATCAGCTTATATGCATCATGACTAATCGTTACCCTGCATATAGTCTGTTTTTCCATTTTCCAAACCTCCGTCTGCACGGTTTACTTCACTGCCTTGTAAAAAAAACCTTGGAATTCCCGTTCTTCTATTTCGTGCACCTTATTGGGAATTCCTAATGCGAACAACAGCAAGAATGTTTAGGCAGAGACGCGTCCAGAAAACTGAATTGAGGATTTCCCACTGATTTCATTTTCTGAATATTGTCCGAAGACTTTGTATAAATGAGCTGTTCACACATTCGCAGACATTGCGCATAATTACTTCAGACGAATCTGAAGAAGCATACATGACTTTTCTGGGATGGATTTCATATCGCAGTTGTAATCGTAATCGTAAACTCGAGCTTCCTACAGCACGCAACGAGAGCTAAGTCGCGATACGATAGTCAAGACGGGTTCGGTTCCAGGTCTAAGTCCAAGAGTCAGGCAAACAGACAGGCAGCCAGGCAGGCAAGCAGACGGCTACGGGGAATGATGTTTGGAATTGGATCTGCGGAATAGATAAGGGGAAGAACAAGAATCAGGATAGGATCTGTGGAAGCGGATTGTTTCAGTTTTGAGTGGGAGACCGGCTCAGATATTGCAAGGGACGAAGTTATGGTGAGTTCTAAGATGTATTAGATAATTGTGCAATTCTAGCGGGACTTTATTCTAAAGAGTTGGAGCAGAAATGGTTATGTAATATGGAAAAGATTGTCTCCATGCATCAGAATCTCTCGCTATCAAGACCGTACAGACTGAAATTACCATCTAATGACCTTAACAGTTTAGAACTTGGTTATCGTAATCTTTAAAATGTTCAAACCGTACAGACTGAAGTTAACATCTAATCACCTTAACAGTTTAGGAATTAGTTATCGTAATCTTTAAAATGTTCAAAGCGCTACAAAAAGCTAAGCTCAGGGGACCAGCTTATTCACGAGCGCTGCTTTAAGTCGGAATTTAGAGGAGCTGTCCAGAGATACATCAGGAAGTATGCGATCCGATTGCTGGGATACCAGAGAGCTCGGTAGACAGATAAATTCTTATGGTCGGTTGTATTTAAGCTGAGAGAAACGGAAAGGCGGTGGATTGGATGGATCAGAGTAGTGATTATCGAAGAGTGGGAACTTTATTTTTGAATGGAAAGCCTGAAGAGTCATCGATGATAGGTCTTGAGCCAGAAGATGCTGGGTGAACGAAAGGAGGGGCTGGGGAACGGAATTTGCGGATTTCAAGCTGGATATTGTTCCGGAGGTGTACTGTGGGGTATGGGTTAGTTTTATAGCATAGGGGGAGTATAATGACCTGGAAAAGGGCAAGAGTGTGGTAAGAGCGATAGGACGGGGTTATTGAATATTGAAGAGCTCACACAGATAAATGGGTTGGGGTATTGCAGAAATTTATAGGCTATCGAAAATACTTTGAATTGTGCGCCTGAAGGGACTTTCAGCCAGTACAATAATTTAGAGATGGAAGTTGTATGGTGATGCCTGTGTATTGATGACAGCCTCGTGGGTCATTCCTCCAGGTCTAAACGCCACTGTGATTTCGTCAGAGAAAACATTGGCTGAACTTGAATAATAATGGAGCACACATTGCACGAGTATTTGAGAGTTAACTGAATATTTCGACGTCTGAAAATTAAGCTTTTGATTTCAATCACTGAATATTTCGACGTCTGAAAATTAAGCTTTTGATTTCAATCACTGAATATTTCGACGTCTGAAAATTAAGCTGTTGATTTCAATCCTACTAATACTTCATACCCTTGAGTTAGGCTTAAAAAGAAATCCGCCCCTTAAGTTAATCCCGAGAGGAAGCCATGGGAAATAAGCGTTAATAACTTTATTCTGTAGCCCCGTTTATAAGGGCGGATTGCCAGTCCTCTCCCTCACCGGTTGATCTTTCACCTACTTTGTACAGTTAGGGGTTGCGAGTGGAGCAGAGATTTCGAAACATCTTTATGCCCTGGCAGAGATTTGAACCCCAGACCTTCTGACAGACAGTTTGGTTCTAGAACGGGACTATCGCAAATAGAAAACAGTGTTCCACTAGCAGGTTCGCTCAGATTCAAGTAATATGATAGTCAATGAATTGAGAAACTAAAAGCCATTAAAATTCCAAGAAAATGTTTCAAAAAGTCATCCAAAACAACACTTGGAAAAAGCGACATAAGAAACTCTCCTAAAAATCCAGGAAAAGTAAAAATGCGTCATCGAAAAACTTAGAACCAAAAATTATCCAAAACGACGACATATTTCTGCTTAATAAACTTTCAGCAATTCAAAATCGGCAAAGTATGGCCTTGCTTATTGTTAATTTATGTAGCTAATATCAGTTTATTTCCCTTGATTCTGTTACGCAGCACAGGTAGCAATAAAACAAATCAATTCACGCTGATACATTATTTACCGATTAGTTACTTATATATATATTATTATTATTTTTATTATTATAATCATTATCATTATCATTGTTGTTGATGTTGTTATTTTTATTATCATTATTCTATTTGTTGTCTGTATTGGCTTAATCTTATCAGGTTCTGGCAGACAAAAAGTGCTGAGAAAGGCGACAGCATTAAAACGATGGATCGCGACTGAGAGGAGCTGGAAAAGATGGCATGTTTCTCTTTTGCCATCAGATGTTAGCGTTAGATGGTGATGGTGGTGGTGGTGGTGATGATGTGGTGATAATATAATAATAAGTAATAATAATAATAATATATTACTGTTGTTGTTGTACTGTAAATATACTGTAACTTAAGCTAGACGTGCCAACTTACCGGTAAAGTGCTAAAGTGTTACCGTATACATTTCCTGTTTCTATAAAAAAATCCGTTATAAAAGGTTTACTTAAGACGTTTCAGCGCTGAAATAATTCAATTAACTCGATTAACTGCGCCGTTAAGCGTGAAATATCAGGTGTAACTATCGATGAATGCTGTGCCCAGACTGTTGTGTCTACACAGCAGTGACTAGCCGTCACGGGACTCGATTGGTTTGAACGTGCTCAGCCAGGTAACACGCCACAAGCTTACGCCCACGCTTACGTCGGTTATCGATTCAGAAATGACCATGTATAGCGCCCTTTTCTTCGGCCTCGGCTGTGCTACGACGCTATATAAATTGTCTTATTATCATCATTATCATCATCATATTATAGGGGTCGCCTTCATAAATTTCCAAGAATCGTAAGATTATAACAATAACAAACGTTCTTCGTCTATCATTGTCCAAATTGCTAAGCAATAAAGTTTACTAGACTATGTAAGACGGACGTCGAATACATAGAATAACAGTGGCTGCTGAATTTATTATCACTAACATTCTGTTCAGAGGCCTCGACTAACCGACGGGCTTATAGAGCCAGGATGTTTACGTTATGTAGTCATTCTATTCAGCGGCATTTCTTGTTTTCTTTTTCCTTTTTAGTTGAATTCCGCTTTAAGTGTGTTTTATAAAGGTGTTAATTCTATGTAATCATTTTATGTCAACTGCTGACATCAGCAATCGAAACCAACCGCAAAGGAGATCAACGCAACGCATTATCGACCTACTATTGCCAGTGTTATACGGCTGACTCATCCATTCAAGACAGCCACAATAAATTACGCCATCTATCCGCATTAAGTAGGTAAGTAAATAAATAATGCAATTGTTAGCACACAATATATGTCCATCGGCTGTGCGAGGAATCGTAGGGGTGGATGAGTCACAACGGTCAAACAACAAAAGCGAAACGGTACAAATAGGTCTTAAGCCGCTTTACGAATAAGTCTAAACGTAAATGTACATGACTTTCTATAGCGACAGTATGACCTCGACTCTGCTCATTTTACCTATGAATTTATCTGTTGAGATCCTTCACCACCTCTACCCGTTTGAATGGGCGTTACACCATTTAAGTTCCTCGTGTACGGACCGTGGTGGTCTGAGATTAAAATCTATGAAATATGTTAACTTTTGGTATGCGAACCGACATCCTCACGCACAGAGGCGCTTTGACTTACGCCTTA
Organism: Norana najaformis; assembly: GCA_964023275.1. Lineage (NCBI taxonomy): Eukaryota > Metazoa > Annelida > Clitellata > Crassiclitellata > Hormogastridae > Norana > Norana najaformis. The sequence continues at coordinate 59,034,334 of OZ029913.1, forward strand.
ACCAATGCAGCTATCAATCAGTTTAGCTAACCACACCAGTAGCGAGATATTGGTGCGAGTAATGTAAACAGGGAGACTATTCCCGATAGCTTGTTCAGAATTGATGATTGCACGTTGTGAGGCTGCAAACTGATAGTCTCTGATGTCAGGAAGAGACAAAATGTTTTGTATAGCTGATCGCAGAGATCTGGATGCCTTGTAGCGCTGTAAGGAAGACGACAGGTAAGCAGGTTAACTAGTTGAGAGTCTTACTTGTTAGGAGAGCTATCATGTAAGTGATTTTTGTTTTTTAACCCATGTACAGCGCCCTTTTATTCGGCCTCGGCTGTGCTGGCAGCCAATGTAGCTTTGCCAGTACAGGCGTGAAGTGATCAAACGTGCAGGTTCAAGTCACTAGTCGGGCGAGGGAGTTCTGGATACGTTGCAGTTTGGCACTCTTAGACTTTGTAGTGCTGTACAGCAACGAATTACAGTAGTCGAGTTTTGCTCTGTATACACTATTTGAACCACGGGCTAGAACGGTCCGTGCACGGGGACCTTAAATGGCGGGGTGCCCATTTATACGGGCAGCGGGTGTGAAGGATCTCATTTGATTAATCCATTGAAAAATGAACAGGGTTGACGCACACAGTTGCTATTGAAAAAATGTACATTTACATTTACACTACAAGCGACTGTCTTCACAAGTTTCGGTGGCAAAAAAGATCGAACATGGCTTTTATCTGGACATATGATGCCTTGCAGACAACGGTGATATGCTAGTTAATGTTAGTTTAGAGGGTAGCGTCACCTGATGACTCTTAAATAACCTAGTAGGCCTTCAGGCACAAGTTCCACTTACAATTAGTAATTTATACAATCTGCAACTATTTCTATCAGAAATACTTTAGACGTTAATTATAAAAACTTCAAATCTCACCTGTAAGTTGAATTTAAGGTGAATCTTGGATATTGAAACTACTCAACCCCACCGTTTTTGTGTACAGAAGAGAGCATCATATTAACATAGGCCAACCGTAGGCTATCGATCTCTGCACACGTTCGTTTGCAAGTCGGCCGCTCAGTATTGAACATAGGCCTTTCAACGTATGCATAGGTTGTTCGAGTGATCACGAAATAGCCTATACCAAAACGAGTGTTTCCGAGCAGTCAGTCCGTTTTCTTACGTGCATATAATTATGTATAAATACATCCACGGGGGAAAACGCGCGGACTGCGCAGAAACACTCGTTTTGGTGTCCATCAAATTTTGCTTCTTTCCGAGCTCTGTGTCGACGCCTACTGATGCATGCGTGTCTGTTTATTTACTGTTGGTAATCAATAAAATGACGTATAAATATTCAATACTCAGTATTCAACATGTCCGGGCCTGAGGAGCAGATTTAAGTCAGCTAGAGTTGGTGGCTGTTGATCCGTAAGGATAGGTTAATTGAAGTCAAGGGCCCTGACAATTATGAGACATCGTTAAACACTTAGCTGCAGCTCAAATATGGACTAAGAAACATCCTAGTCAAGGTTATCATGCCACCTTGAGGAGCAGTTTCCGGTGTTTAGCGACATCTTACGGCGGCCAGGGCCGTTGACGTCGACCTTACCATACCCTACAATAACTACAGCAAATCTGCAGCCATCCAGTCTGTTATTAGTGAATTAACACTATTAGTAATCATAACAATAAAATGCAACTTTTCAACCAGGTCAGCTAAAGGTCGGTGAGGTCACAATTATAAAGTATAAAGTATAAGGTTATGCACGCCATCTCTATTCACACTAGTGTCTACTGTTAGGAGATATTGCAACTGAGTGTTGAAGCTTTTTCTACCACAGTCTAAAGTTAATAATAAATGCACAACTAGAATGCCAAGTTACAAGCCGCTGATGGAAAAACTACTAAGGATTCCGGAACTACTTTACATCGTCATTCCTTTTTGTGCTACATGTATAGGCCCCAAAGGTCGTTTATCCGACGACCGACGTATAGGCCCAGTAGCCGCGACGAACAAACAGATTATATGGCAGGCCTTCTGCAGACAGATGCAAGACTAAATGCACATACAATAATAAAATGCAGCAATATGATTACATAAGTGAACAGTAACATTTGAAATTATCCCTGGTATTGGTAGGTGTTAATTAGGCCTACCACTTAGGCCTGCAATTTGTGCAAAGGAGCAGTCGTTGCTAAGGTTGCCTGCATGCATGCGTTTTTAGTAATTATTGATAGGCAAACATCTCGACATGTTTAAGTGCATGTTTAAGTGCATGCTCTTTAAATTATCGATAGGTAAACAAATCCGACCCCGAGGAGCAGATTTGACAGGCAAACATCTCTTCATGTTTAAATGTATCATGAGCCTTTGGCTCAAGGAAATTAATAAACTGTGGCAGAAAGTCTCATCTGTGGCACTTATCAACCGCAGACGATTCTTTTGTTATTCGCTATAGTACTTTATTGTCGTAAATAACGCTATTAGTTACAATCAATCTTTCTTATATTAACGTCGTAACGGGAACGACTCTGAGGATTCTCTTTCTAGAAAAGACTTGGACTTAGACTTAGTCCTTCCTGTGCATGTCTACACATCGGGCAACGCAGTTTCTCCATTTATATTTTTTTTGCTACATGAATCCGTTGCGTTGTTTCTCTTGTTTAAATTGTTTTCCCTGGATGGGTTAAAAGCCCACCGCAGTATCCCCTCCTTTATCCTGGCTTGGGCCAGGCTCGGACTTCCTGTGAAGGTAGTGTGAGGCGAAGAAGCGCTATATAAATCTTCGATTACAATTACAATTGCATACACATAAACATACCCGTATACATACACATACACATATACAACTTTTATTGCAAATGTAATGATAAATTTGTACAGTTCCTCTTCGAAAGAGAATCCTCACAGATACTACCGGTCCGTGCACGGGAACCTTAAATGGCGTGGCGCCCATTCAAACGGGCAGCGGTGATGAAGGATCTCACCCGATAAATTCATTAAAAAATGAGCAGGGTCGAGGTCATACGGTCGCTATAGAAAACCTATACATTTACATTTATTTTACCAATGTGACAAAACAAAACCGTGGTCAGACAAAATGGTTTTCACGCCATTACATAATATAGGAAAGAAAGGCCAACGAGTTCGTGTTGCGTTTTGCTAGGCAACTTATTCCAGAAAGACCACTTGCTTCGTAGTTAGTTCAGGCCGTTGGAACAACCAGATCACCTTGAACAGCAGAGCGAAGAAATCTACGGCCGGTAATGGATGAGAACAAAATATGTAACTCCATGAGACGAGATGGAACACAGCCTGCATGACAATTACGCATGAGCGTTAACTGTAATTGTAACTGTAATTACGACAATTTATACAACATCGTAAGTAGCAAGCTACTTCAATTGTGCTTTACAATGTCCAATGAACTATGGATGAACTTTTTGGATGGCTACAGGAAGACTATTCCAGACATGTAAATCTTGTAAATGTCTTGATGGTTCTATAACACGTTGCAAACTGATATTATATTTTGTCTCGAAACAAAGGCATTCGAAAAACTTAGTTGTAATAAAATTAGTGGGAATGCTCATTAGTTCTGGTAAACATTTGAGACAACTTCACTTCCTGTTTTGGTTGTTTGGGTGGCGCATTACAGCATAATTTTCGAATTCTTACTGCATTGGCCACTTAGCCATCAACATGATTTCTGTTCAAAAGTTGTCTTCTTGCCTCTAAAAGAAACAAAAATGAAAAAAAATCAGTGTCATCAAACACTTGACTATTCCTTATTTTTCACTGTGGCTTAAAATATACGTACCATTATCGCACAACAATATTTTTTACAAATACAGAAATTCATTGTAATCAGGTTGAAGATTCTCGTAATAGGTAGTCACTTGTCTCAATTTTTTGAAGTATTTCAAAAATGCAAATTTTAGTATGAATAAGCATTTTTAAATGAAACAGAAGAGTCTTGATAGACATATGTTCATTTGGAGCCTACATTATTTAAGTGAGGTTTTGCTTCCCGGAGAGCTACAAACGACTTACCTCTTCCAGGGCTCCTTACCTAGAAGACAGAAAGACTAAGTTCTTAACCCATTAATTGTTAAGTCTCAAATTTTTAGCGCGTTAAACGCACACATTAATGACGATTAATCAACAGCCTTGTAGTGATAAATTGTGCTACGTTGCACTGCATTGTTTGGTAGTGTAATATACAACACTATATCATACTACAGTATACTATACCATACTAAACTATATTATGCCAAATTTTATTGGACTAGCTTTGTTCCTTACAATGTGTCAGTCGCGATTTTCTTTCGGTTTCAATTTAACGTAGAAAAACCTCATTTCTTATATAAGCAATAGCACTGTGAGCGTGATTTTTCATTGATGATTTAGCATATTTTAAGCGCATTTCTATTGAAAGTTTGCATGAGGTAATGCCGATGAATTTTCGGGTTGTTCACGTTTGTGATTGTGTTTCGTGTCCATCTTGCAGGCGGGCTGATGTCAGCAGTGATTCTTGCCGGCAAGGAGCATTTATGACGTGGCATTCGCGCAGAAAAACGTTAAGCCCACGTTGTGGTGAGTCAGCGGATTTTTGAACAACCCACGCTTGCGCAATATTCACAATTGCGCAATGTGGGGCTTAGGTTCATTTGCTGACTTGGCGGGAAACTGCCTATATAAAACGATTGCGGGTGCATTGTAGAGACCACGCGAAGAATATTTAGGAGCCGTAGACTGTCATGGCAAATAACACTGGTCAACATAGAAATCGTTACTGACTGGAAAAGGCCCTAATGTGTAGCATCTTGGTGTGCTGAACACGAATATAACCATAAAAATTTTTTATTGGCTCTCGTTTTGAAAATATTTCATATAGTTCATTTTTTATGTTTCACCATGTAAATTTATGCAGTAGGACTGCGACAATATCCTAAATAAGTCTAGAATGATGTAATATTCCACCTCATTGCATAATCCCATCATGGACACATCATGCACAGTTGATTACGTCATTTTCTGATGCAATGTAAAACTACAGCCAGTCGGCTGCTGACGTAAGATGACGTCAGCAGTGTACTATATAAAGCGAGTCGGAACGGTTGAGCATTTACAATATTACAGACTTTGTGCGAGACAGTTTAAGTTACTGTTTTATAAAACTATTATTACTTTATCCATTTAGATACAATACAGAACAGTAATGCCTCGGAAGTGCGTAAATACTGTGGACAACTTTTGTTACATTTGTGGGGAAGTGACATTTGCCAACCAGAAGAAAAGTATCACTTATCAAGTCAAGAAGGCATATCATGCTTACTTCGAATGCAAGGTTGGTGACCAAGACAAGCCATGGGCCCCGCATATATGCTGTGCTACATGTACAACACAGCTTTCACAGTGGTTGAATGGCAAAAGACCATCAATGCCGTTTGCAGTTTCCATGGTGTGGAGAGAGCAAAGCAACCACGTAGATGACTGTTACTTCTGCTTGGTTCCTCCTCTTTCCGGTGGAATAACGAAGCAAAAGAAGTCGACAATAGTCTACCCAAACATTCCGTCAGCATTGAGACCAGTTCCACATGGTGATGGACTTCCTATTCCAGAACCTCCAGCAGAATATATTTTCCTTGATTCATCTGATGAGGACAAGGGTGAGCCGACATGTTCTTCTCCTGGTCCGTCAGCGTGCAGTGATCCCGATTTTCACTGTGGTGCATCATCAACCCCACACAGAATAACACAGGAAGAACTAAATGACCTTGTTCGTGATTTGGACTTATCCAAAAACAAGGCAGAATTGCTAGGATCAAGACTCCAACAATGGAATCTTCTAGAAGAAGATGTCACAATTACTTCATATAGAAAGCGCCATCAGCAGTTGGAACCTTTCTTTATGAAGGAAGGTAATCTGGTATTCTGTTCCAATATTGACGACCTCATGAATGCCTTACAGATCACTCATGACCCACAAGAATGGAGACTCTTTGTAGACTCTTCAACACTGAGTATTAAGGCTGTGCTTTTGCACAATGGAAACCGTCTTCCATCTATTCCATTAGCGCATGCTGTCCACATGAAAGAGACATACGATAACCTAAAACAGCTACTGCATTCCATTGACTATAACAGGTACAAATGGCACCTGTGTGGTGATTTGAAGGTAGTTGCCATTTTAATGGGACTGCAGCAAGGATATACAAAATATATGTGTTTCTTGTGTGATTGGGATAGCCGAGCAAGAGAGTTGCACTACGTGCGGAAGGAATGGACTCCCAGACAAAACATGGCAGTTGGACAGAAGAATATCCAGCACCCAGCTCTGGTCGAGGCTCACAAAATCCTACTACCACCCCTTCACATCAAACTAGGTTTGGTGAAGAACTTCGTGAAAGCCATGGACCGCACTTCGCCAGCTTTCCGATACCTGCATGAAAAATTCCCTCGACTCAGCGAAGCAAAGATTAAAGAGGGAGTTTTTGTGGGTCCTCAGATTAGAGAACTCTTCAAAGATGACCGCTTCAACAACTTGCTGGAGGGTGATGCGAAACAAGCATGGAATGCTTTTCGTCTAGTGTCTACAGACTTTCTGGGGAATGTTAGGGCAGAAAACTACAAGGAACTAGTAGAAGACATGCTCAAGCAGTACCAGAAATTTCGCTGCAATATGTCTCTGAAGATGCATTTCCTTCATTCCCATCTGGATTTCTTCCCTGACAACTGTGGTATGGTTAGTGACGAACATGGCGAACGTTTTCATCAAGATATCGCAACAATGGAGCAAAGGTACCAGGGAAAATGGTCCACTACAATGTTGGCTGACTACTGCTGGACACTCCGCAGAGATGGTCCCGAACAGCTGTACAAGAGACAGGCAAACAAATCTAAGAACTAGTCTATGACCTGGTTTTTACAAATATTAACTGTAAGTGTATCACTATTGGCATGCATTGTGCGATATAAAATTACTTCATTTCAGATTACAAAAAAACTAGAGCCAATTCGGCATTTTCACTGTCATATTCGTGTTCAGCACATACAAATTGATAAGAACTGACTAATTTCATTTCAGTAACATGACTTTTGTAAAAATTTGTTGTCCAGTGTAATTATTCTAGCTACACATGTTGATGATAGATTCATGTCCTTAGAACCGCATATTTAATAATTTTAAATAAGAAAATCAAAGGCTGTGGGTCTTTTCTCGTGCTAATTCTAAGCTACAATTCGGGCGGGTCGACAGTTCGATGCTCGATCGATTGATACTTCGAAAGATCGTCGACAGGCGCATCAGGCCTAATCGTCAAGAAGGAAAAGCCAATGCCAGCTGCATTTCTGTGAGTGTTTTCGTCATTCGAAACCAGATGTTTGTTGTTGCCGTTATTATCATTATCATTATCATTATTATTATTGTTGTTGTTGTTTGTTTGTTTGTTATTCATTACTCTTATTGTCATTATTAATTTACAGTACATATTGGGCACACACCTAATACACAAAGCATCAGTCGATGGCTCATCGATCTAAAGTCAAGTCGTGATCCGGTCTATATTCAGAGTCAGTCCACTGGCAGTTTCCTGATTTCGTAATTTCATTTCGAACTGTCGTGACTGTTTCATTATGAATAAAACAAGTAGTAGCAAGTAACCGAAATACAAAGAGACATATTGGGATCTGCCAGTGATATATCGCAAACAATTAGACCTATCAGTTTAATCTTAACACTTCTCTACAATGTAAACCTCAAAAACAGCTGCTCAGCGCCACACAAAACGCTGCGTCAAGGAAAACAGCCCATTCCTCAGCGCTATATCAAATCAATTTCGTCAGGAGAAGAGAACTTGGCCTCGTCGTAGGTCTATTTTTGGCTCACAGCCAACCAAGAGACTTTGTACGCCTATAACCAAGGCAGATACATCGAGGTAATAGAGCAAAACCTGGACTATATACACACACACTAGACTGACATAAGTAACCTTCGGGTCTGTGTGGTATTCGCCAGTGTTCCCTGCTCGGTATCGGACTATTCGACTGACATCGCAGCTTCTCGTATAAGGTAAACGTTGCTGCATGGTTTTATAAACTCTAACTTAGCTAAACTAGACAGCATAACCATACATTTATGTGGAATTCAGTACTGCCTCGTATACATAAACACGTAAGCGTTTTTCAACTAAAACTTATATCTAAGTTTTAATTAATACAAAGTAGATTTAAAGAAATTTTAAAAAGAGATTTAAAGAAACAAGACAGTCCTTGGATATGAATACATCTCTGCTGGATAAAGTCGTTCATCGAAGACTCAGATGGTTTGATCAGGTGGAATGAATGCCAGTTAACCAGATCACACAAGTCATTACAAGAAGGAAAGAGAAACAGAGGTTGACCACGATAACATATAACGAAGATATAAAAGCTTAGGATATAACAGATAAGAGTAGTGTGCTTGACGAATGACCAATAAGAATGGATCCGCCAATTGGCTTTCTTCAGGAAAGGAAGATGATGATGATGATGATGATGATGATGATGATGATGATCATGATGATCATGGTGGTGATCATCATGGTGATGATGATCATAATCATGATAATGATACATATGGATGCTAGCATATCTTTAACAACATATGTTCATACAGTATATTAATGATAATGTACTGTGATGTTGCGTAGCTTTAGGTTATCTGATACTAGAAATTACTTTAGTAACTTTAATAACAAATATTATTTATTTTATTTATTCAAAATATTTATGTTAAGTAGACTAATGTTATGGTCAGTTAGGTTACTGGGTTTAAGCACCTACTGCAATGCTAAACTAAAGACTATGAACAACGACTAGATAGTAACAGTTTCTAAACTTTACACTGACTGACAAGACATGTGCTGATTGGCAATTTTTTGCTGAAGTTGCTTTATGTTGCATTCGTTCAGTTTACGTGAATCAGATTTGGTCATTCAGATGAGATTTGGTTCAGTTGAATTGAATTTGTTTTATCTGGATTGGTAGCATTTGGATTACCTGCCAAGGGAAGATGAAACAGATGCCGTTAGTACCTGGATCTGAGGAATTTGAGTCAGTATCAGAATTGGTGTCACTGTCCTGGACGGAAACTGACAGTCAACTGACAGTCCGAAATCTATATGACGGATAGATCATATGCTCCGACTACAAACTAAGACATTTTTTATACCTAAAACCTATAGGGATTTTAATCGTATTTTGTGAGTTTACAGCATTTGGAAATTTTAAAACTTCATCATTTCGTGAAACGTTACAATGAATTGAATATGGTAAACAGGCTCATTATAAATTAACATTATTTAACCGACTTTCACAAAACCACAGAAAATTTTGGAAGGCTTTTCCAGCACAAAATTACCCATATAACCACACACACTGATGGGAAATTCTCGCTCGGTGGGAATATCAGCCTACCTGCTGAATAGCATTTGGCATGCAAGCAAAATTCCTTGCATGGCCAAGTTGTTTAATACTTTTATAGCGAGGTAATAAATGAATGTGGTATGTATGCTTGTATGTGTGTATGTCTGTGCATGAATGTATGGTAAAATTTATGTAGCGATTTAGCTAGATAAACAATCATACAAACTGGCCATGCGATATATTATCTTTCATTAATGGCGTAATTGGTTGTAAATATGATTCTAGGACTATAGCACATAGGCTTTCCGCACATAGGACTGTGACTCATAGGACGATCGCACATAAGACATTCGCTCATAGGGCTTTCACTCATAGGGCTTTTGCTAATTGGACGATCACTCATATTAGTACTATTTGAACCAATTTATTAAGCTTCCAACATAAAAACATAGAACACCGATTATGAAAAAAATTAATATTGGCTATTGTTATTGTTATTCATATTCATATTTTTATTAACTCCACGTAGTATTTAATGATATAAATGTTCACCGTTACAAGTTTAGAAAATATCTAGTTATACGATAAGTACGCCATAGAACGGAGGTAGGTTAGGATATCTGTTTGCCCATAAGTGGCTACTGCCCTCATTACGCGATCTCGAAGGATTCGGTAGCGTTTGACGGCTGGTTGTTCTGTACCTGTTGATCCCTGTAGAAATGATGCCTTCTGCTTCGAACAGTCGTTCTTGAGTTCTGATAATATTCGAAACCATTCAAAATAAATGTTTGTTTTCCTGTTTTCGAGATACCATATGTACCTTCCATGCCTAAATTTTTCACGACTTTTCTATTAGGCTTTCTTACGATGCCTTTATATACTGTACCGTGTTTAAATCTGTTGAGTTCACTTCAAAGCGAACGTATCTCCAGCGTTCATTTATTAGCTAACGTCTTATGAGCGATAGTCTTACGAGCAAACATCCTATGTGCGAAGGGTTTATGTGCGGTGATCCTATGAGCAACAGACCTATGAGCGAAAATCTATGTGGGATAGTCCTATGTGTGAAAGTCCTATGTGCGATCGTCCGGATACCCTAAGAACTATGTTCGTAATTATGTATGATGCGCACCCAGACTTTGAGCAGACTTTATTCAAAAAAGTGCACATTATACCCGAGTTAATGTGGTACTTGTTTTTATATGCCTCATTCCTTGACATATTCAAGTCATGGTTCAGGATATATCTTTTTAAAATACTGTTGTTAATTTTTGAACTCATGTACAGCTCCCTTTTCTTCTGGCTTGGCTATGCTCGCCTTGGCTAGCTCTGGTGCTATATAAGCTGTATTATTATTTTTTCCCCAGGGTTCTTATGATCTCTCGGAACTGATTAAAAACGCTCTGGAGAAATAAACTGTCTGGGTTATTACTATTATTATTATTATACTGTATGAGCTATGTACTACTATCCTCATGCAATGGGATTTATTATAAATGCCGAAGAAATCTTTGTGTGGATGGTGTTATATGTAACCATGTCAGGTAAATGTATGTCAGGTCACCTTATTTGTGTAAGTCAGGTTGGTTATCGTTTTATGGGCATTTTAGGAGGGACTTTTGTTGTTGCTTGTTGGAGTAGGATAATGACCGTTAAATGCATTGCTGTCCTGATAAAAAATTTACTGTAAAATTGTATTTTCATGTTATTTATTAAATTATATAATTTAAAGAGAATCTGATGTAATCGTCTCATCTGCTTCTGATGGCTTGCCTGTTGTGTTTATGCATACGAACAATAGAGTTTCTTCTGCTAATTTCATTTATTGTTTTACTAAAGATCAAATTAACATTACCGGTAATACTAATCATCTGAATTGGTTTGTGTAATAATATTTTGCTGTGTTACCTTTACCTCATTTGTCCATTTGAGTCTCATTTCTAGGGATTTAGACTATCTTTGTTTTCACATCACTTGACTGTGAATTGTGCGGTTGTAACTACTCTAGGCAAGTTGTTTGCGCACACTGTGCCTCTTTCACCAAGAAGTAGAATTTGATACCGGCGTAATCTGGGAAGTAAACGGCAAGTCCTGAGATGCACCGGCCCGTGTCTAGGACATTGGAATTCGTCCATTGCTGGCTGAAGGGCCAAGAAAAGAAGAGTGCCTCTCCTATGTCTCACTTGTGGGATATGGGATACTTTACTTACTTCATTACACTCCTGTGATGGTGTGAACAGAGTTTAAATCTAAAGGCTTGTGATAAGTGTCTTGCCAGTAAGACTAGTTGCTAGTTTTAAGTGTTTTTCTCACATTTCCATGACTTACAAATGTTGTTTCAAAACTTTGCTCATTTTCTTGTTTTCTACTTCTGTTTTATAACATGTTCATCTGTAAGCAAATAATATTCTCTCTTTTTTCTTGGAAGCTGGTCTCTTGGGGTTGTGTATTTCTAGTTAGCAGCTTTTTGAATTTTGCAATTTAATGGGAATCAAACTCTGAATGCTAAGTGTAAAAGCTGACTTATAAAAATTCAGCCAAAGTTTTATACAGCTCTGATGCTCAGTTGAGAATACTTGTGGCCTATATGGCATTTAGTGTTGTAATTCATCGTAGCTCCTCCCTGTCTGTTTTTTTCGTTGTATTGCGAGAATGTGACGAATGCCCCATTGCTGGACACATTCAAGTCACGACTCAAGGCACATCTTTTTAGGATATCTTATGACTGCAGTTGATTTTTGAACCCTTGTACAGTGCCCTTTTCTTCGGCCTCGGCTGTGCTACGGCGCTATATAAATTGTCTTATTATTATTATTATTATTATTGCTGTGACCTGAAATATGAGTCTGTCCATGTCTTGTCACCAGAAAAGACATTCATGTCATTCTTCCACAGAAGCCACTGCCAAAGTTTTCTTCATCTTCCAGTACCCTCTGTGATGCCAGACACCGTGCTTTCCTATTTTTCTGGATTGTCATGGATTTATTTAATGTAAGGGCTGATAATTCATTGGTATTAGGTTTTGTTATAATGATTTGTATGTTTAGGGCAGAGAATTTTCATTGCAAGAGTTGTAGACTGGTTCTTGTAGACTATTAGAGTTTGTTTCTATTTGTTCTGTTGTGGTTTGCCATTTTGTTTATTCGGTTCAGATGGAGTGCCTTGTAGTAAACTGAAGTTGCCAATGTTTTGCCAGAGTCTGTATGTATGTATGTTTTTTATGATGTGTGTTTGTTAATTTTTATGTTTGTGAATTAGTAACCAGATGACTGGTAACAAAAGACCATAATCACTGTTTCATCATTTTGTAAAATGTCAGAGTGCATTGCTGAATGCATGTATCTGGACTTTTTAAGAGCACACTGGTAGCTTTGTCAGGCCGATCCTTCACTCTGGGACAGTCTGCTAGGCGACCTGCAAGACGAGCTTCTTGCCCTGTCTCTGCCTCTGTTTTGCCAGTGATAGAAGACAACTCTGAGCATGGTCGTGTGTTATCAGTTCAGGAGCACATCCGAGTAGTTCTCTTGAACAGGTGCTATATAAATGTGCAATTACAATTACGATTAAGGACCTCTGAATAACTATATGAGTATACCTTTCTACTCACGGAGTTGAATGGCTACATTTGTTTGGGTCGTCTCTGAATGTAGAAGACAACCCTTCTAGATTTAGAAGAGCCAGTTCCAACAAAAACGTCAGAAGAGTTCAAGCATACAAACCTGGGTGATATGAAATCATCAACGGAACAGCATAGAACACCACACTGTGGATTCTGTAAAACTGCCTTTGTCGTTGCTTTAACATTCACCGCTAGCTGCAAGAATTGCCACAGTATAATTTTCACAATTTATGAGGAGATTTATTACACTGGCCAACACATAATTTGTTGCCTCAAATGTTAGAACTGTTTCTGGGTATATTTGACCTGCTGATTCCAGAAAAGGCACCAATTTTCTCCCAGCAGGTCTAGTTTTCGAGATATAGAACATTATGCCATATACCCGTCCTTGCCTCTGCTCGCCCATAAAACATAAGGCTATAGCTATAATTATGTAGTGCTCAATTTATTATGTGATACACTAAATAAACATAATAATACAAATACTTAAAAGAAAATGGTAGTACCTGAAACTGTACTTATATGATACCAAACAGAACAAGTTTGTTATAAAAATTTCAAGTCATTCGACACCGAAGAAGCTCCTTTTGTACGATTTCCGAGTGTGGCATCTGCCGGAACAATCGCGCATAATATTCCAGCAATAGTCTGCCATCATGTGTGCATCCCATCTTCCTTGATATCGATTTTCCATTGTTTTGATGTCTTGGTGAAATCTTTCACCTTGCTCTTCGCTGAAGTCACCAAGATTCTCTGGAAAGCGATCTAAGTGACTGTGGAGATAATGGACTTTAATGCTCATGTTGCAGCCAAGCTTGTTGAAATGAAGAAGCATATCCTCTACTAGTTGTGCATAATTGTCTGCCTTCTTGTTACCAAGAAAATTTTTAGTTACAAGAACAAAGGAAGACCAGGCACAAGATTCGATTTCATTCATTGATAGTATGAAAAGTGGGTCATTCATAAGTTGCCTGATCTGTGGACCATCGAAGATTCCAGCCTTCAATTTTTCCATTGTAATTCCTGGTAACTTGTGTACTATGTATTCGAAGCATGAACCTTCTTTATTCAAAGCCCTGACAAATTGTTTCATCAGGCCTAGCTTTATATGTAGTGGTGGCAGTATGATCCTATCTCGTGCCACCAAAGATTCCTTGATTACATTTTGAGCTCCAACCACCATGTCTTTCCTCGAAGGCCAATCTTTTCTTGTCCAATGTTCATGCTTGGCTCTACTGTCCCAAAGACACAAACTGCAGGGATACTTTGTGTAGCCACTTTGTTGACCAAGGAGGAAATTTACCATCTTCAAGTCTACACAAATTACCCATTGATGTTCTTTGTATTTTATCTTTTCCAGTACTAAAGAGATGGCATTGTACTCTTCTTTCATCCTGGTGGAGTGACCGATTGGAATAGAACCAAATTTGTTGCCGTTATTTAAAAGCACACATTTCAGACTACGTTTTGAACTGTCGATAAAAAGACGCCACTCATCTGGGCTGTAATCCGACAGACCAATTTTCTTCAATAAGTTGCTGATGTCATTACAGAATACTAGGTTGTTGTCTTCGGTAAAGAATGGCAGCAAATCCTTTTCTCTGTTTCTATAAATTGTAATTTTCGTTCCAGTGCATTCTTTTCCTTTAGTCTGGACGCAAGCAATTCAGAGGACTCTTTGGAAAGATTTAAGTCCCTGATCAGATCACTCAACTCTTTTTGGTCAAAACGTTCACTGTGTGAAGTTGATTGGAAATCACTGTCACTGCCCCCACTTTCTTCACTTTCGTCATCTTGTCCGATATTGGACATGCAAGTCTCATCGTCTGAGAGCTGAGGTAGTTCGCGAAAAGGTGGAACTGGTACAATATCCGAATGCGGAACAGGTCTCCTGGCTGAAGGTATATCAGGGTAAGACAACTTGTGACGATTATTTCGATTGATGCCTATGATATTAACCATACAAAAGTAACAGTCGTCGAAGTGGTTTATCTGTTCCCTCCAAACCATCGGTACACCAAATTTCAGGCAGCTTCTCTTTCCAATTGTCCAGTGGCGCAATTGTTCAATACAAGTTTTGCATACTGTATGAGGAGCCCATTGCTTATCTTGATCTCCAAGTTTGACACCAAAATAACCTACATATGCTCTTTTTACAAACTCAGAAATCGGTTTCCTGTTTGCTTTTAGTGTGTATTTCCCACAAATGTAGCAGAATATGTCTGGATGGTTAATGCAGCTCCGTCTGGAAGTAGCCATAACCTTAAGGATGTTCGCATCTGAGGAATTAAATGACTAACCTAAAAAATAGTAAGAACATGTAGTTATTTAATGCTCACATTCACAGATTGTTCTTGCGACCAACTCTTAATATGCCCTAAGACGACTGCGGCTGCTCTAGCTTTCAGGAGGCGGTTTATATAGGCTATAAATGCTGACTTCAGCATAATCTATTTACATAGTTCGAAACCATGAAACGCTGTATAAGCACAAATAAATTCTAAATGAGGCCATGAATTTAGTGCTGAGTAAGCTGTAGGCTACGGAATAGTTATTTCGTTGAATCAGCAATATCTCAGCACGAGGCAAGATATGCTGATTTTACATTATAAGGATGTAGGCATTATATGAATCAGCAAGAATTATAATTAGCCATAAATAAAGCTTATTATGACATTTTAGTTTTGCCAAAAACATCGTTTAAAGAGTGGACTGGGTTTTCTTTACAAAATCGACGATATCTGAGAAACTAGACCTGATGCACTCAATCCAATGACATTTTCTGAATCAGCGCCCAAAATTACCCCAAGAACAGGTCTAAAACCGAAGGCAACAAAAAAAAATTTTTCTGTTGGCCAGTGTTATGGTTATTTAGGGTGCTGTTCGTGTAAAATGCAAACAGGTTTTTGCCATGCCATCTGAAATCCTCTTCTGACTTGATTTTCAAAGAATTCACGCCCTTCTGGAAGAGGAAGATCCAAACAAAATGGCCTAAAGACTTTGCTGGTTTTCGATGAGTTTCTAAAATGGTAGATCCTAACTAAACAAACATGCCATCATTCTTGCCAAAGCAGTTGAAGCATCTGTGTTGCTTAATACTTTCATGTGCAGGGCTGTTCAGAATAATACTGGAAATTGGCATAGCATAAATTTCATTATAAATAGTTGTTTTTTTCTTTGTGTTTATGCACTGACATTGATTATGTTAATTACTTTATATTTTAGATTATTAATTGTTTTACTCAGTATTGTGCTGTCACCCTATTTGTAATCCATGATGTAAATAGGTGACCTTCGTAGCAGAACTGTTTCTTCTTTTTAGATGAGTCCATTGGCACCAATGTATGTGACAGACTGTGATGGTATTTGCTAATTATTTTGGTTGTCAATAAAAAATCTCTCTCTCTCTCTCTCTCTCTCTCTCTCTCTCTCTACAGTATATATATATATATATTCTTAATATTTCTAGATGTTGGAGCCAGTGCATGCAACAGCTAT
Source organism: Norana najaformis (assembly GCA_964023275.1). Classification (NCBI taxonomy): domain Eukaryota; kingdom Metazoa; phylum Annelida; class Clitellata; order Crassiclitellata; family Hormogastridae; genus Norana; species Norana najaformis. The sequence goes on from OZ029913.1 coordinate 59,050,846, forward strand.
ACTTTTAGTCTGTGTTTAAAGTCTGTGTTTTACGATTGAGTATTGTTTATTCATACACTGAACTAAGTCTTCAGTTAAGTCTTTCTTTGAGTTTTCAGAATTTTACGTTAACATCTAAACTTTTTAATTGTGGAATTGGAATTGGCTGTAAATTTTTTTCCTGAACACTTGTTTTCTATTCCAGCATTGTGTAAAGTTGTTATCGTGTAGTTTAATTTTAGTTTTTTATATTCTTCCAAATTTTATTCCGGTTTTTCTAGTAGTATGATTGGTTTACTACATATGGTGTGATTTGCTGTGACTGATGTACCACCACCACCTCCACCACCAGGCCCTTGCAGTTTATGACAGCCCCAGGCAAGTGAGTGCCAACTTCAGAACCTGCAAACTTCAATACGTATTGCACCACCGTAGCCTATCTTCTGGTTTTTCCGACCTATAGGAATTCGACCTGGCTTCTGCAGTGGATTATCATTTTGATTATGACTTCAGTTGAAGCGACCATCATCGATTTATGCCTTGGGAATTATAATAACAACGCTATAGAAGTAATTAGATTAGAAATTTCTGGGATTAAATCATGTCTGTAAAGCAAATTTTGTAAGAATTTTCACTTACAAAATGTTAAGCTATTGTATATGAGATTGTAAAACCACATATTTTAATAGTTTTTTTTAAATAAAATAAACCTATAAAACCCAGCTGTGCTAAGTGGTTCAGAAGTTGTTTTATTTGTGTTAGAAAAGCTTTTCCAATGTATACCCCTTAGTGGCCAGTTCCTTAAGTTTTCCTCCTGATACACGTAATTCCTGCTGGGAACATTAGTTGTTGTGGGCATGTTCATTCCTCTGTCAACAGAAATCGGTAAAAGCTGTGGTCGGGTTTGAATTGCCAGGGGTTGGGGTTTGACTCTTAAGCCAAAATGTGGCCATTATCAACAAATCTGTAGCTATTTGAATGCCCCAGCAATACCTGCTTTTAAGTTCAGTTCCATTATTGATGTCCAAACTTTATAGTGAATAATTCAACCTCATATAACCAGTACTGTAGTTCTTAAGACGAGCATGACCTTGCCGCAGAAGTTGCAAGCTCTGTTCATGCAGTCTGTAGGTATACAGACTCCCTGCATTGCCTACAAACGGTTGCACTGCCCTGCAAAGCTGGATTTACTTGGTATCCGTCCTTCGTTGCAAAGTCAAAAGCTCGATTGAAAATCCTAGGCCAGGAGTTCAGCTTTGACCCTTGGCCACTCCCAGTTGTTACACACAATAATTCTTCTGAATTAGATTTAGCTCATAAATATTTTGGTTTTCCTTATATAACATTTGTGTTACATGGAGAAATACATTAACATTTTACTTTACCACTATGACACAGAGCTAATTAGCCTTTCCGTAGTATCTGTAACTGTTAAAGTATGCAAATTACCCTATACACAATGACTCATTTACCGCATACCTCTTAATGTCATCGCAGGCACCCGTTATTCGTGATTAAAGCCGATTTTTTAGTTGGTTGCCTTGCTAAGGCTGATTTAAAACTGCACAGAATTATAACTACAATTATCACATTTAAGATTAAAAGTCCTAGGAAATCCAAGCCATTCATTAAGTCTTTGAGTGAATCTGATTCATTGAAAGCTCAACATAAACCTCTTCAACGATAACAGCAACCAATGAGAAGGCTTGTAGATTTCACAACAAGATCTTTATTCAGCAGATGCTGTGAATAACTTTTCTACTCATCTGCAAGACGAACCCTGTTAATTTCACGAATATGGTTACCACAGATTGCACACCGCTGGTTACAGAGTTGTTCACAGCAAAAGTAGCAAGATAAATGTCCACAGGGATTGAAAACGACTTTCCATTCACGAATCTCGCAGATATCACACGACTTCCATCGACGATCGTCTGAAAGAAACAATAGGCCTTTGCAGTACATTTCTCGCAGATTTTCACTTAAAATCAAAAACCAAAAATTAAACATCTGTAGTACATTTGAACTTCAAAATATGCCTTTTAACCACAGACTATCGAAAGGCATTTGGAAAGCAAATTTTCATTAGCGTCGTTGTAGCATATGTGTCCAGTTCAAGAAATTCCCAGAAAATTTAGCTGATCTGTCGTTCAATCTATTGCTTTTTGAGAAGTCAATTCAGCCCTGATAGTTGTAAGTCAAATCGCACTTTCAGATACTTAACTGTCACTGTAACGTGTGACTCAACTGCACTAGCACCTGGTGACTAACGAAACATGCACAATGCTTACAATTCGCAATGCTGTGTCACCATGTACAGTTAAACTTATTGTAGTGTTTAATAATAATAATAGTAATAATAATAATAACTGTTTATCATTTTCTCCAGACATTTTTTATAATCCTGAGGGATCACATATGCCTTGGGGAAAAAATAAAATGAAATTAATAATAACAATAATAACAGAATAATAAAGTGCTGACCAGTAATTATACTGCATCTAATCAATGTTCCCTCTAAGCTGCGCGCGTGCGCGCGCGCACAAGTTTGGAGGATAGCGCGCACAACAATTTTCTGTCAGCGCACACATTTTGTCAGCGTTCCGGTTACTTAAAAGTTAAATTCAGCTCACTGTTACAGCTTCTGGCATAGTTACCCCACTTAGCTTAGACGGCAAAATTTTATATACCCTATATTGCAAAGCCCTTTGGCCGCCCATGATGTGAAAATGCCTTCCAGCTTGGTCCACATAATACATTTGGCCAAACAGCTGGTCACTAGTTGTCATCAGTCTCACGGTGCGCGCTGTTTGAACTCTGAACTCTAGCCTCTTTATGAGGGATGCTTGATCCAGGGGCAAAGCATGAATGATACCTCCATCTACTGGTCAGTGGTCGCGGATATATCGTACGACTCGGTCTGCTATGTAAGTAGCCCTTTGTTTATATAGTACAGAAACCGTTGGTTAGTAGGCTAATTTTATAATCTTGTAGGCTACTCTACTTGACTTTATAGCTCAATACTATTTATATTCGACCGTATGCGATTAAATAAATTGTCAAGACAAAAAGTATCCGGCGGCGGATTTTTGGCTTGGAAAACAACTTGTGAACTGTTATAAGACAGAATGGTTAAACGAATAAAATCGAGACTGAACTGCAGTCACTGGATACAGAACGCAAACCGTGGTATTGAAGGAGGCTTTACATATTGTCACAAATTTTAATAGGCCTACGTTGTTTGCAATATGCGGCTGTGCTTGAGAAAATTCTTACAAGCGTGATCGTAAATGTTATCGTAAACTCGAGATTTCTACAGCGCTTAACGTAAGCTAAGTCGCGGGAACCAGCTTATTCACAGG